>JANHGB010045974.1:0-11037 GCA_026283785.1 Coracopsis vasa | reverse complement strand
AATTTTTAATGTTAAATTGGAAACGGCATACACCCATGGACTAAACTGTCTACATGTAGTCATGTATTTACAACAACCGTTGGAACTAGATGATCTTAAGGTCCTTACCAACCCTAACTGTTCTGTGATTCTATGCTATTATAACATTACATGTTATTATATATTATTATTTATACTTATTTCAATTATTAAACTGTTCTTACTTCAACCTGCAGGCTTTACCTTTTTCCAGTTCTACTCCCCATCCCACTGGGGCAGGGAGGAGCGAGTGGCAGCACGGCACTTAGTTGCCAACTGAGGTTAAACCACGACAACAATCAAAAAGATAAAGGCATCTAAAAGCCTTAGGCAGAAGCTTACATAACAGAATTTTAGACTCCATACAGTTTTTCTGTCAAAAAGTTCTCCTACAAGATTAATTCAGGATTCTGGGAATACAAAGACAGTAAAGTGTTTCCTTGCATTAAGAAGACAAACCAGAAAAGTTAATGCTAAGAACTGCCCACTACAATTTAAGAAGAAATAACATTGAAGAAATAACAGTCTTTACATTAGTAAAAAGGTTATATCAGAAAAAAACTAATTGCATAAACATACATTAATAACACAGGCATCTTTGGGACGGCCATCTTCTGTAATGTAACAGCCAATGGGAAAACCAGGATTGCAGAACCTCTGGCCATCTTCAACATCGTAACACCAGGTCACAGGCATGTTATCCACAATCCTGTAAATGGCACAGTGACATTTCACAACCTTGCAAAATACAGAGTGCAGTGGAAACAAAACCACATTGATATTAATCTAACTTGGCTACACTCATTACTGGAAGATTAACTACAAGAATAATACCTCTTTCAGGTCTTAACCCATGGAATTGCACCGACTACCAATCCAATTTCCAAATGAGATCTAAGCACATAGCTATTCAACTGAGACTTCATCTTTTTTTAGAAAAAAAGTAATTAAAAATACTATTTCTTCAGAAGGTGGCTTGGAAGCAGGAGGCTTACTCTGTGTCCACTAAAACATTCTATTCACTGGACTGGTTTCTGAAGTCCTCTTACAAACATGGCCCAACACACAAAACTCTCCCACTCCAAAGTCATAACAATTTAACATTTCATTATTTTGTCTTTTTAAACCATCTACTAAACCAGCTAAAATGAGCTGGATAATTTCAAGCTTAAGATAAAATACAAAGTAATAAAAATTTTACCTACACACACAGAGTATTAATTCTCCAGCTTCCTCATGGCTCTTCTGTTGCATGATACATTTTTCACAGCACTCTGTAATCTTTTATTTTGTATTACAGCTGAAGAGCAAGTTTTTGCTTATTTGTTTGGGGTTTTTTTGCTATTTAAGTGCAATTTTGTGCAACTGTGACCTCAGTTGTAGTTCCCTCAGAGTATGAATATTTTAACTAGATTGCTCACACAAGCAAAAAATTGTAAGCCACCACACATTTGGGAAAGTAATCACGTTCAAACTTCCCTCCATTGTCTACCTGCTGCTTCTGAATTACTGCCTCACAGGATTTATATTCATGCACCTTGAATATTGTGTTCAGTTCTGGGTCCCTCACTACAAGAGAAGCATTGAGTTGCTGGAGTGAGTCCAGAGAAGGGCAACAAAGCTGCTGAAGGGCCTGGAGCACAAGTCTGATGAGGAACGGCTGTGGGAGCTGGGGTTGTTTAGTCTGGAAAAAAGGAGGCTCATGGGAGGCCTCATTGCCCTCTACAACTACCTGAAAGGAGGCTGTAGTGAGGTGGGTGTTGGCCTCTTATCCCAAGTAACAAGTGATAGGACAAGAGGAAATGGCTTCAAGTTGCACCAGAAGATGTGAGAGAAACAGCCCTGCAACCAACAAGGTTAGTGCAGAAGGAGGGCAGGAGCTGCTCCAGGTGCTGGAGTGCTGGAGCAGAGGCTCCCCCGCAGCCCGTGGTATGGACATAGGTGAGGCAGACTGTCCCCCTGCAGCCATAATATATGCTAGAGATACCTCTTGCTTTTGTTAGTATTTTAATTTCATAATCAAAACCAGGTGAAGCATTAACCTATTACAAATGAGTTTGGATGGGCTAAAGGCTTTCCCTTGCATCTTCTGCAGCAAAGAATACGGAGCTGCCTTCAGGCAGCAATGCTGGAACAAACTGATAGTTTAAGAAGCAAATCATTTTTCACAGTTAATCTTCAAATTTAAAATGACTTGAAGAGATTATACATGTGGGGCAAACAGGCTATACAACAGTGTTCTTATATGTCTCTCAAGAACATCTGGTGACGAATGTTGTCAGCCAAGATATCAGTATAGCTGTTGAGTCCAATTCAGTATGTCAATTCCTAATCTTATTAAGTGGCTTTTAAAACCTTAAAAGTACTTTGCACCATCTATGTTCCCCATGAATTTTATGATAAATTGAAGCCAGATAATAAACCTCTATTAAATCCTGACTTACGCTACCTTGGCTGATCCCTGTACAATATACCCCTGTACCATACTCCTGGGCCATGCATCATTTATCACAAAATCCAGCCACTTCCACTCTGTGAAGCCATGGCCGAGGAGGACTATTCATTACCAAACAGACACAAACAGGGGTTCTTCATGCCACTGGTTCTACAGTTTTAGGGCAGTGGGCCTAGCAAACAAATAAACAGTAGAAGTGCTATTAAAAGAACTGAGAATATAAGAAGTACCCTATATTTAAAAGGTAGTTTTCACACTGAAAAACAGAACTAAATCTTACTAAAATCTCATCAGTCCTATCAAGCTACCTGAAGAGGCTAAAAAAATAAGTATATTTGTAAAACAATTCAATCTAAGGGGAAAAACACAGTCTAAAGTACTTTTTTGTGTGATTAGTTTTACACAGTTCTGCTTTAGTTTCTGTCAGATTAAGTGTTTGTATTTCAGAGAGGGACAGGATCACAGCCTTGGGAAACTAATTTTCATTTATACACCAAAACACACGCAAACTTGTAAAGCTGAAGCTTTACACCAGACCAACATACATCACGTAAATTCAAAGTGGTGTAAATGTCATAAATATATGCAGTATTTAATAGGAATATAACCCAATCCAGCATGGTTGAAGCTGTACTTATTCCAGCATTAGGCATATGCACTTCAAATCCCTGCAAAAGTAGCTGTACCTTTCAGGATTTCTTTACTACTTCCTTGTTTGCCTACATGAACATATGGCTACTGCCTGTGAACCCTTCTGACCTCATCTATCAACTTCCAACTACACTAATGTTCAAGATGTTCCCGGAAGATTTACATCAGTGAGCCATAGTTTGTCCCTGAAAAGGGATATTCTGATCAGCCCTAAAGAGCAGTAGAAAACACACTCATTGCCTTTCCAGCATGGGTGGCTGTTTCAAAAATGAAGAAATGTAATGTGGCATCACAGAAAAGCATTTAATGACATTGGCAACATTCAACATTTCACCTGCATTTTTACTAATACATCCAGAAAGTTTTAATATAACTAGATGAAGACCAAAATGTTTCCTTCTGTGAAGTGGGGAACACATATTTGGAACCATATGTGCCACATTAGTTAATTTTGCTCATGTATTACTTGCAAAGACACACTACAGGAATTCTGACAACTGCATGCCCAAGTCGTTCCTTCTACCCTTGCACCCAAAGGCTGCTGTTAGCACAATGTACCAACAAGCACTATATAAACACTGAGAGCGTGGCTGGGTATTTCCAGTGTCAGGCTGGAGCCAGCTGATAGACATTTCCTAGCTCTTGGATGTGGGTGCAGAGCATGGCTACATCCTAACTGAACATCAGCACAGGACTCAGCCTAGGCATTCAGCCTTGCCCCACTCTTATTGCCCAAGGGAAGAGGACCTCAATGACCAAGCAGAAACAGAGCCACAGTGTGCTTCAAGATGACTCAGATAGTTACAGAGTGACTCAGAGAATAGAAAAGGACCAAGTGCTTATGAGTTCCTCTAAATTATTTCATTTTCACTGGCCACCTTTCACTTCGATATCCTATAAGAAAACCAAACTTTGCATAAAACACTTTCAGAACCACAGATCTTATCTCCTGGACACACATCTGAAGGGGAGTGCAAAGGCTCTCAAGAAAAACAAAAACAACACAGGCAACAGAATGAAGGTCCCTTAAGCCTTTTCTCAAGCTAGGGCAGGATTAATTCCTACATTTATAGATGCAAAGAAATAGCAGTGTTTTACAGTAAGCACGGAGGCAGCACAAAAACCACACAAAGCTTTGTGTTTGGAAACAGACTTGTTTCCATTATACCTGGTGCTTATCCTTCAGGGAAGGAAATTTTTCATGACAACAACAATGTAACATCTTTTGCAGAACAGAAGGGAACAGAAAGGGTATCTGCAGAAGTGCCAATACCTAGTGCTCAATCTGTATTAAGCTGCAATAACAAAATGATAAACTAAATTAAATTATCACCGACATACTAGACTAACTCATCTGTGAATTCTGATTCCAGCTTACCAGTGATGTTGATAATTCAGCAGCATACTTTTTTTCAGAAAGTCTAACTTCTGTTTATCTTCTGGCTTTGTGGTATCATATGTTTTTGTACAAACAGATTTACATATCTCCTTCTTGTTGAACGTGAACTAAGAAAAATGAAAGACACATAAGCAAAAAGGTTGTCACGACCTTTCTGTCATTTCAGTATTTAACAAGTTTCCCCTACGCATTTATAATTGCTTGTATTGTTATAATAAAAGCACCTAAAAAATTACCAAGACTACGTATATTAACCCCCCAGAGGATGCTTTTATATTGGTGTATGCTATAAACCCCTCCTGTGTTCAGTGTAGGAGCTCTACACTAAGATCTCCTTGTTACTGATTAAAACCTGTTTTCTGCAATGATTTACCAGACAAATCATTTGACCTCACAGCAGCAATGCTGTCCCAGGCAGATTCAATTGATAACTTTCTCTCCTACTACATGTAATAGAGAAGGCAGGAGCTCTAATCATCAGAAAAGAAAAGCCAGCTAACACCACTTCTAATACTTCAAACTTACAGCTGCAGTATTCTCAGATCTGGTTCCAAGAAATAAAGAGTACTCAATTCACTCTAACAAGGGGACACCTGAGGAGCAAGAATCAGGTTTTGGCAGGTTCGAAAGAGAAGACAACCTCCACAGCACTTCAGGCTATAGCTTCACGGTGCAAAGTGCATAGTTACAATTAGGTGAAATTGACAGTTTTCTATTATGTAGAACTTCAGATTTTGAAGCTCTTTGAGATAAAGCCCTTGTGAAGAGGATCTTTAAGATTTCCATCTCCTTTGGCTACATTTGAACATATGTATTACCAAACACCCCTTGTCAGAGAACAAACCCTGTAAGGAGACGGTTCTATCCTCTCTCCAAACAATACTTGGCCAAGGTTTTCAGATGGACGCTTCTTTCCTTCTGCTTGACAAAAATCAAACCTGTCATTAAAGATACAAAAGTTACCAAAACATTCTTAACTGAAAATATCAGACCTCAAATAGTGCTTCCAAGTAAACACCTCATCACAAGTGAAGGAACTATACAGCTTTACTTCTACATAAGTTTTTTCTTTGAGCCTACAAGGCAAAGTGTGAAAAATCACAGTCCCATTTTGAAAACAATAACCAACTAAACAACAACAAAAGAAGAAACAAAACCAATTACCAAATCTCTTATTTTGGAACTCAGTTTATATTAAACATGGTAGCATATAGGTGTCCTTAAGTAATTAGAAGTTTCCTATTTTAACAGGGATTTTAGCCATGAATTAAACCTTCACATAGAGTTTCATTGCAGATCCGAGAGAAAGGCATACAAGCCAGATTTTTGGGCAGGGGGAAAAGGAGGCAGCATAATAATAACAACAAAATATGCACATATATACACACACACATACAGACAGCTCCTTTATGACAAGTGCTATTAAATAAACAGGATATTAGAGTTTTATTCCCCAACACATTTAACAGCACATCCTCCAAGTTTTCCAGTCTAACTTCAAGCGTATCACAGTTGTGTTAAAGTGCAGATGTAACTAGTGCTTAACCTCTTCAACAGTAACAATAAAAACATTCATTGAAGCAACAGCTTTCCCTAGTTGTACCTGACACTGATACATTTTGTACACTCCTATGATGTGTACCAGGGAAAAAAAAATTAACACCTCATTAAGATAACTGATCAGGAGTTCACATCTCATTACCACTTTCACTCATCTGGCTACAGGCTACTGAAGACTGCAGTAATACTTTGGTCTATAAAATGACAACTAATGCAGAAGAGTAAATATTATATATGTGTGTATATATACATACACACATTTTAACCTTAAGTTACTCCAAAGCAATGATCAGACCTACACGAGGGCCTATGAATCCATGCACTACTTCTAATGTATGAACAAAGACAACTAAGGAGAGGGCAGCAGCGTATGTGTGCATTCGTCTGCTCAGTTGAAAATTATATATTTGTAAACTTATATTAGCAAAATAAATAGACATTCCTCACTGGTAAACTTCTGTGGCAAATGTAGATAATACTTAAAGATAAATCGAATTTGTATTTTTGGAAGAAGTAACAACTAAAATGACACACACACTTTAATATACTTACGCTGTATATTCATAGGGAAGGACAGACTCTACAGAGTCAAGCCTGTTCACAAACAGTTCGATTCCAGACTGAAAGAATAGAGATAATCAGCAATTACATGAAAGCACTTCTTCAATTCTGACAGATATATATATAAAAATAGATTTGCTTGAATAAGGTAAAGCAAAGCTGAAAATATAAGATTTGTGCAATTATACGGCTTGAAATGCAGAATTATAGGCAATGAGCTGTACCTGCAGACAGCATAAGTAAAACACTATTTAATCATCAGAGAAACAGTGACAATATAAAAAAACCCCAAAAACCCCAAGTCCCAAAAACCAAACCAACCAACCAACCAAAAACCACTTTCAGGCTAACATAATATTCAAACTACAAGATAGCAAGAAATCATGCACAAGAATAATACAGTTACCACAGTTGCCAGTGGTTTAATGTACCAAGTTAGAGCTATATTAGTCATCACTGCAACTTTTCTGTAATAAAAGTCTTAAAAGAACATGAATAAAAGTACAGATGAGATCAGTACTTCTCCCTATAATTAAACTGCTCAACAATTTTACCTATGTAACAACCGAAAATTGAACTATGAGAATATAAACAATGTATTCAGACTGATACATTATTTTTAGTTTGAACAGCAGCCCTTTTCAAAGAGAAGGCAAGGACATGCACATTTACCTTCTTGTAAAAGTTGCTCAATAACTAAAAACTCCCAAGTTCAGTCTGCTGTGGTTTCAGACTAGTTTGGTCTGTACATGTTAATTACAGATGGGGTGGCCTGCTGCTACAGAAAGGAAGAGGTCTCTCACTCTTCCCTCTTAGTCTCAAAATCCCTTCCCTTATTCTAGTCCCACAGTCCCAATCCATTTCAACTGTCTGCCTTACACTGGTTTTGGCAGTTATCTGCTTGCATAGTAAACCAATTCAACTGGCTGAAATAGCAGAAGAGTTACCCAAAAATAAAGAGCAGTCTTAGCAATTCAGCAAGTTGAACTGTCTTACGGGGCAATCAGAAAAGAGCTGGAGACAGCAAAAGGAAGGTGAGTGTTTTCGGGAACAAGACCTCTCCCTTTCAAGAGCAAGCCATCTCTTTTCTCACCAACAGGCGAGCTTTGCCTCCTCATGAAAACGGAGTCAAGTTTAACCAAAGAAATTCTGGAGGGAAAAAAAGAAAATAAAATGAATTGTTTATATGCATGTGTAGCTCAGGTACTTCAGTGTCATATTTTACTGATAACACTATAGTTGTCCATGGGCAAGGTAGGCATAGTTCCATGAGAGGCGGCAGCTGCGAGCTGTTAGATTGACTCACCAAGTGAGGACACACCTTACTGCTCCTCTTTCCTCTGCCCTAAGCCATGCAGACCTGCTGCTTACCTCTGGGTAGCATACGTTTGCCGTAATTCTTTAAGCCACTTCAATTCACCAGCACAGCAAAAAACTAGCCTGGCAAAAAGTTGGGTAGTTTCTTGTCATGTTAATAAGCTCCAAAAAGGATTAATAGGTAACACAGCTGGGACAATGCAGACGACAGGGCCACATGGCCCAGAGAAAGACAGGCATGAAATCTCTCGCTTCCAGCAGCAACGGGTTAGATTGCCTCAGCTGGTCACAGAACCACAGCCTATTAGATTTGCTATTTTTCATTGGAGGAGATTTACCTGAATGCCCCAATTTTCCATAAATATATGCATTACTGCAGATCAGCATCTCTGATAAACAATTTCCATTCAACAGCAAGTTTCCTTGGAGCCATCAGGATTGTTTTAAACTAAGTAAGGACTCTTAATGTTTGAGCAAGTGTTACTATGTCTGCACAGATCCCATTCAAATTTCTGATGATATTCCAACCAGAAATGGGAAAACCAGCCAAACTGAGTTTGCTCACTTGGAGAAAGGGGGCAATTTATGAGTCTTATCATTCTTGTGCTGCTAGCTATGTGCCCCACCACCAACATTCCACCCCATCTCACCAACATAAGACAGGAGATCCACAGAGATTATAACAGACAAATATTTAGAGACAAGTATTTATAACACAAAATTTAGAGATCTGCTCTGTGCATCTAAATCCTCAATGCAGAGGAGAATTCAATATTATTACCAACATCATAATCAACAGTGACAGTTGTAAGACCTCCTTAAGAACATGTAAAAAGTTAAGGTTCTTTAGGGAAGCTTAGTTTTACCCACTTAGGTAAATATTCTGACAGATAAAGAAATTATCTGATCACATATTGTTTCTCCTCACCAGGGACCAGACTACATTCAATTGCAGGTTATGTGGACCGAATTAGATCTGGAGAGTGACTTAGACTTCTCCATATGCTTCACTCAGTATGTAAAGTGGCTGGCATGAGGTAGTGTAATAGAAGAGGTGGTTAATTACTGCAAATTTTTGCAATAATACACTTGTTGATGTTATCCTAAAATGTTCAGCTGGCCACTGGTGGAAGATTTCCATTACCTAAGTACCTCATTTCACATTTAAAACATTATAAATCCCCAGGATGAGGAGACAAACATTTTGTACACATTATACGAGGAAAGATCACCCCATAAATGTCTCTTTATCAGCCCATAAATGTGGCTGGCTACAAAAGACAGTAGGCAACCTAGTTTACTTGACTTACAAAAACCAAAACATCAAAAAACTTTCTTCCGCAATAGTAGTTTAAAACCAGGAATAATCCAAACATAGCTATGCTTTTCAGGGATGTTGTGAAAATTACAGACTGCAGCTTGAAAGTCTTAGCCTGTATTTGAAGAAAAAAAAAATCCTTTACGAGGGTAGTGCAGCACTGTAACAGGTCACCCAGGGAGGTGAGGTACAGCTGAGCTGATCTAGTAACAACAGTTGTGTTTCAATCATGAGGCTGGACTACGTGACCTCCTGAGGTCATTTCAGTTTCTATGACTCTACAAAAGAATGTCCACAGAATGTTTTACTACTACAACAGAAGCAGCACGGAAACAAGAGTGAAAAAATCCACAATGATGTGTTAGGTGCAAGATTTGGCCAATTTGAACAGAACAATACACTTGAAGGGAAACAACATTTACAGCAACTGCACCTTCACTACTCATTTGGCTTATTACTTGCTCTACTGATTCATGACAGGAAATTAATAAAGTCAGTGCAATGTATTTATGAAAAACATATGGTTTAAACAGACTCTTCTTCTGAAGAATCATGGACCAGAGTTCCATGTAGTACAGAAGAAGAGAGATCAGAGGGTGTGAGAGAGCCACTTCCAACAGCAGTAAGATAATGGATCATAAAAGTAATTGGTCTTGAACTTCCTCATTCAAGTCTTAAAGCATGGTCTGGTGTAACTGCCATTACAGCAGCAGCAAACTTCTAAGGCTCACCCAAAGGAACAAAGACTATTTCAAGCACGTACCCTTCAGCATGCTAACATAGAATTACAGCATGGTTTCAGTTGGAGGGGGCCTTAAAGCTCATCCAGTTCCAAGCCCCTGCCACGGGCAGAGACACCTTCCACTAGATCAGGTTGCTCAAAGCACCATCCAGCCTGGCTTTGAACACTGCCAGGGATGGGGCAGCCACAGCTTCTCTGAGCAACATCCTTACAAATAAGCAACCTGGTTATGCGAACTTCACTTGTCACTTATCTAGGCATGAAAATAAGTTTCAGTTTCACTCAAGACTCTGAGCCCCAGAAATCCCTACACTTCAGGGTTCTAGGGACCAGAACGCCACATCAAGGGAAGAGTCACTGAGGGCTTGCTTCGATTTGTATCTGCTTGCAGAACTCGGCTGCTCTCTCCTACCAAGAACCACAGACACCCCCAACACGACCTGTCCCTGCGATTATTACTTCTGCAGCTTTCCAACAAGTATTTAAAAGGGCCCGAGAGATAAGCGGCCAGGGCTTCCTATTTCCCCAACGTGACCAATACTCACGAGGTAAGCTGACAGCTTGCGAGAGGCCGCGGGCGCTATACCTTTCCCGATTACAGTGGGGACACGCTCCGAGTCCCTGCAGCCACAGAGCCCCTGGGCAGCGGCGGACGCTACAGCCAGACAGCTAGAAACCCTCCGGGAAAACAAACACCCGCAGGCCCAAACACAAGCCCCGCAGCACCGCAAAGCCGGGCCGGGCCGCACCGCAGCCCAGGCCCGGGGGCCTCCCCTTCCCTCAGCGGTGCGGGCCCCCCTCACCTTGCACTCCGGCTTCTCCTTGCCAGCCTCGCAGAAGTTGACGGGCGCCAGGCCCGGCAGGTAGAAGGTGACAGTGACGGGGGGCGCGGCCGCCACCAGCGCCGCGGCGATGCAGAGGAGCCGCCGCAGAGCCATGTCGGAGCGGCGGAACGGCAACGGCGGCCTGCGGGAGGGAGAGAGGGGAGCCGAGGCGGGGGGAGGGTCCCTGGGAGC
>JANHGB010045972.1:14000-28368 GCA_026283785.1 Coracopsis vasa | reverse complement strand
GGCACCATCCGAGTCCACAACTGTTAGACTGAAGTGGGAAAAACAAAAAGTGAGAGCAGTGAAGAGTCATGATCATCTGCTGATGCAGGGCATGGACATCACACCAAAATACAGACCAAAGGAAAAACAGAACAAACAGGAAAGTAAAATCAGCTACTCTCTATTACTCGGAGATATGTGAATAAAACCATTAGGCCTCGTTCACTTACGTGGGACAAACACACTGCATTTAAAAACTGGATTTAAAGCCTGAATTTCTTCCTAAGCCACTACCCAAGCAGTTTAGATTTGATATTTCAAGAGAAATTTTGTAGTGCTGGCAGACCATTCATTCCCTTCTGCCATCATCTTAAACCAGTGCTACAACATAAGAATAAAAAGTAGCTGGATAGCTTATCTCTTCTGAAGTGAAAAGCTATAAACTACCTGAAAGTGTAGAAGCAGAGAGAGGACATCACAAAACAGAGTTCTCTCCACGTTGATTTTTTTTTCAGGAATCTTGTAGGTTTTACTCTCAGTGGATGAGAACTGATCAACTTTTCCAGGGAATAACCTACCTGAATGTGTAATTCCCGGGTACCAGGTTGGTCAGTGTCAATATGGCAGTATCACTAGAAACCTTCTCCTCTCGCAAAGGACCCTTCAGTTCTTCCCAGTGATAACTGACAATTTTATCATCATCAGTGCTTTCTAATTATGGAAGAAAATGCACATACAAGAAGTTGGGAAATGCTGCTTCACAAACCCCAGATGCTCAGTCCCCAAATTCAGTACTGGGTTTAGTGGGCAAAGGCATTTTTGGTGCAAGCCCAATTCCTGTTTATGAAACCAGACTAACACTTCAGGAATCTGATGCAGAGATACCCAAACTGTGTGCTCTCCTCCACCCTGTTTGAAAGGCATACTCAAACACCCTTAATCCCAGGTTTCTACATGTGCTGGGGGAAAAGGAAAAACCCAAATCAAAGCACTCACAAAATAAAGCTAACTGGGAGTAACAACTTAAAATTATTTAAAGGAAGTCCCCTCTCCTGGCAGGAGAGGCTGATTCTTTTCACTAATGTGTGTTTGACAGTGTCACAGTTCCCCTTAGACTTTTTCCAAAGGGCCAGCCCAGAATCCAACACACAGAAGCCAGGCTTGCTAGACAGACTGCTGCATTTAAAACTGCAGGTACTCACGGCTGCCATCAATAACAGTCGAAATGGTTGGCAGTGAAATCTCCTGGAACTGTGGGGACACGATGGCAACAGGAGGCCGATTCACCCGAGGCTCTGCAAAGATATCCAAGCTGTTACAATGACATCTACAGGCAGATCACGATAAAAAGCCCTGGCCAAGTAACTCCACATGTAAAACTACTCGGCCTTTGTGTGCCAGGAGTAGCAAACAGAATAAGTACTACACATCCTCTTTCATCTCCCCAGCCCTAGCTATACCCTCAGTCCTGCAGTCAGTGAGTCCAGAAGGGGAGTCCAAAGTGTGGAATTGCTGTGGCTCACAGCTCCAAGACAGACAAGATCAGAGTGACTGCAGAGAACTGCACAGTCAATGACAGTGATTCATGCTTTCAGCAAGTTACACACCAATTCGGGGAAACAGTGCTAACAACAGGGATTTATGAAAGCAAGGAGATGAACTGCCACCACACTAGTACTCTGAAAATGGCTGCACTGCATCAGTTCTCCCATACTAGCTCAAGCATTCAAGGACAGGCTACAGTTTCACACCTCAGGAAATGCCTTAATGCACATACATATACTCTGAGTTTACAGCACAACAAATTTTCACTACATTAAACCACAGTCCAGTCAAATAAGCCAAACACTATGATGCAAGTATTGGTTTGTCAGAGATAGATGAAGTTAAAAGATACAATGCCAGTGACTCACTTGGATTCACCGTTACGTTCACGTAACCCTCTCCACGTGCATTCTCCCCATCAACGATGACTTTGAATTCGTACAGACCAACAGTAAGCTGGAAGGAAGCACAAAAGATTATTTAACTTCAGGATGGTCAGGAGCTATTAGAAGATCAAGTTACCATGTTTTAGCACACTAGCAGCATAAAATATGGGCAATTATACTTCAACCTACGCACACAGAGCAAAGGATGGTTCCCAAGCCAAAAGGGTATTACGTATCTTTTAATTTACAATGGGCTATGCAGAAACCAGGTTAATATTTCTTTCTACCACAGGTGCCACAGGCTTGTCAGTCAAGCTTTATTTTCTAGCAACAAGAGGCCAATAGAAGAGAGATAAGATTAGTTCAGGTTGTCTGGTCACAGGAAATCTGTATGAGTAGACTGCATTTGAGATGAGAAAGGCTGAATGGAAGAGAAGAAAATCTTTTCTTGGGTGTTTTTACACAGGGAAGTATTTCTTCTCTTCCTTTTAGGTGACATGGATCAGACAATCACCTCTTCATCATTAACTGTTGAACCAAAATGAGAGGGTGAAGGAGGACTATGTGCTGGACAATGATCGTGATATCCAAAAAGCTGAAACTCTGACAGAGACAGACATGCTCCTTTTGAAAGACTTTCATCTGCATGATATCATGACTAAAGTCTGTAGACGTTTTCTGAGTGCAGCAGAATCCAAGATGCTCAAAGGAATGTCTCATAAATACAGAACTGTATATTTACACAATATTTAAAGCCATTTCCTTGTTAAGAATCCTTTCAATGTTAGAGCCTGTCTAAAAGCAGCAGTCAGGGACATGCTATGAGAAACTTCACAGCTCTCTTTAATGGAGTCAGCAAGTCCCTTTTTCAGTGGGACTTCAAGGCTTCAGACCTGAACAAACCACCACACTACTTCAGAAGCAGAAATATTCACAACCCTTTGTTAATGTTAAATTGTGCCATTTGTATGGCTTGACACACTGCTGTAGGCAGCTTTTAGATCCCAAAATCAATTTCTTCCTTCCCTCATGCCAGATCAATCTCCTTTTTATAAGAGACTTAGAAGAGGGCTTGCAGTCAAATGTTGGCTGCCTGCCCATCATGCAATTTCCTATTCATCTTGAAATCACACACAAGTCTTTCCTGGCTGCCAGGGTCCTCATCTTCTCCACTTAACATTTAACACAACAGGATACGAAGCAGCAAAAACTTTACCTTAGACAACTTGAGGGTCTGGGAGTGTTTCCCTTCCGTTTCTCCACTGTAGTCTTTTGGATGAGTGATCAATTCCCACTCGTAGGAATAAGTGGTTCCTTAAAAAAAATAATAAAAAGGATCTAGACATTTGTTGTTAAAAGACTGTCTTTCTGCCATGATAAAAAAAAAAGCAAAGGTATTAAACATTTACAAGGCACATTCTGCCACACTATGGAGAAATAAGACAGATTGGAGTTTGGGCTGCAGCTTTTTGGGAATACACCCAGGAAAAGAGACAATCTGTGCTTCTAAACACATGTACTCTGGAGCCAAACCCCATCTTTCAGCCTCTAAGGCATTAAAGAGCTTTGGAACAATCACAGCTCCAGGAAAATGAGAGAGAAAAGTCCTATCATACCCTCAAGTCCTGCAGACACAATGTAATGTCAGTTTTTGAATAAGAATGCATCTATCCCTGTTGCTGTACCACACATAACATGCTCACCTTTCCTCTGCAGCCTTCCACTGCAACTGTGGACAGAGTTATAGATAAGAACATTACAAATACCTGTGAACAATCTGCATGATGAAATGAGGAGTGTGACGAGTAGAGAAATGTGTTCCTCAGTGTGCCAACCCTCTCAAATCAGACTTCAAATCACCAAAGGAGAGACCACTTGCTAAGACAGCTTGTCACCCATCAGCAAATATCATGAATAGATGCTGGAGATCCACAGCTTCCTCAACAGCACTTTGAGAACATGCCCTCTCCCAAATCTAATGACTTTGTAGCACTTTCAATGTTTTTTGTGCCTTGCTATTTTCTGCGAGAGGCAGCATAAAGTAATAGCACAGGATGAAAAACTTCCACAGGAAAGTGCTCCCTGACAAAAGACATTTTCAAGACTGTCCTTATTTAATGCCCTATATAATGCCCATTTGCCATTTCACCATCATCAGCCCTTAGCAGAATTCCCAGGGAAGTCTTACCAGGTGGTGGCTCAGGCAGCACAAACGCATTCAGCTGAACTTCATTCTTTGGCAGAGTCACTTCAACACTGTCTCCAGCAGAAACCACCAGCTCCTTCATAACTGAGAGGGAGAAACATAGAATTGAAAGAGGAACAGGGAAAATAATTAAATAGGTACATCAAAACCACCTTGGTTTCAGAGTCTGTGGAATAAAACCCATCTACAAATGGCTCTGTATTTTGTAAACATCCCATCACTCAGTACAGTTCCCGTTTCAGGTTTCGTTCTCATTGTTAATGCAAAAGCACTAATGGGGTTTTACAATTTTAAGACAAGCCCCAAATGACTCAGTCACCTCTCTCTCTTTGCAGGCCCTGTGCAGCTCCTGTTCCCTTTCTAAAGAGCTGAAACATGACCCTCAGGCTCTGTACAGGGGAATCTGTTCACCCAGGCCCAGCAAGATGGAAAGGGTTTTACCTGACAGGTTTTCGGTGGTGAACCCAGCTGCAGCCCCATGACACAGCAAGACAAACACTGCTATTTATCAACCTGCAGTTCCAGACCCTCATAAATAGATGAAGAATCCATGGTATTTCTTTTTTGAAAGACTGCTTGGGGGCTGAGATTTTTTTTTAAACTGCATAACTACCTCAGTGAGTATGGAACCTCAACATTCAACCCTGGTCCTTTTATTTGTATTTTCTTTTCAATCCCTGTCTTTCCATTTCATTTCAAATAAACTGAGAGGTAGCTTGTTGTTAAAGATTACCGGGTGAAGACTTGAAAACTACAGCCACTGGCATTTTTCTTCTTGTTTGTAGCGTTAAGGTAACCAGAAAGTTGACTGCATTTTGGGTGCTCACGTTCTCACCTGGAGTGGTGGCAGTAGTACTTGGTGACACAGCAGTGGTGGTCTGGGTTGTAGGAACACTACCATTTGTGGGTACTCCACTTGGCACAGAAGTAGCTGTCTGCATCTTCGCTGTGCTTTTCACTGGCACAAGGCTGACTGTGGGCAACACATCTGAGGACTGAGGATGGACCAAAGAATCATCTGGCTGCTCAGGCTTCTCAGTCTTCCCTGTGGCTGTCAAGCCCTGTGCTACAAGACTCGAGAATGTAGCCAACACTGATGGTTCTGGTGCAGATGTTCCTGTGTGGATCTGTAAAGGAAAAAGCTGTCTTAGTTTGACTTGAACACTGAATGCCAGTTTTATTTACTGTGTTTAAGCTCACTTCACCTCCTCCAGTTAGAGGCTGAAAAGTCCCTGGTTTGTTTTTCCCAGAAGCAGGATATTTTATTGCTTCCTCTTTTCTCCTCTGCACTGCTTCTCCATGTTCTTTCTCCACAGCAGATAGGCCATTTCTAGCTCAGCTGAACAGTAGTTAAGACCACAGATTTAACTACAGCACCTTAAGTACCATGGCTGCTCATGTGGCAAACACAACAAAAGATCTAGGCTCATAATTGCAGTGAGTGCAGCTAAAAGAGAGGTGGGATAAGACAGAAGCATGAAACCGGGACCATTTGGGCTATTTTGCCCATGTATTCTAAAGCCGTGCAGTTGGCAAGCAGGGAGCAGGAGGATTGCACTGGCATTTTTATGTAATAATCAAATCACTGCAGCAAGAGGAAATTCATTTCGGAATCACTCTTCAAAGCAAGGTGAGCTGCCCCAGGCAGCTCCCTGCGTGCATGCCACAGGAGATGCTGCTGGGGCAGCGAGCTGAGCTGGAGGGCAGAAAGCTTGCTCACATCCATACAGGATGAGGCGCTTTATTGAAAATAATCAAAGTGTCAGGAACAATTTCCTTCCTTTCATCAGAAAATTCCTTTTACAATACCCAGCCCCACTCTAGTTGTTAGCCTGCCAGGCAATACTCTTGACAATTTGCTTTCCACCATGAAGAACATGTGTGCAGCAGATTTTGTTGAGCTAACTCTATTCTGAGAACATCTGCTAAATATTTCAAATGGAGCCATTTACCATCTTGGACATGGGAAGTGTTTTGGAGCTGAATTACCCACCACTAGAGGAGCTGATCAAAAGCTCATATTGGAGGAAATATTCTCAAGCTTTTATACCATGCTGTCGGGCATTCAGGCCAGGAAACAGGCACTGGAAAACGCTTTAGACCATACTGGGCAAAATGCCGCTCAATGAATGGGCTGGGTTTCAGAAAACACTAAAAGCCAGTTGAAAAACTCAAGCCATGTTGCATGTATTAAACAGCCAGCCAAGAGTAGCAACAAAAGCAGCAAAGGCTTCTCTGCAAGAAGTTCTTTTTGCAGTTGGGCAAATTGTTTTCTCTCCCATCTCTCAGCTAACTTTCCTTCAGTCACTAAATTTAAAACATCTCAATCCATCAGTAGGTTTGATTAATATCTGAGCTTTATGGACCAAAGAATCAAATGCTATTTGTTAGTGTAACAGACATGAGGTGTGTTTCTCTATTTGCTTACTTGCTGATGGGTTTCTTTTATCTTTAACAGAACTATGGATTCTCTGGAACAAAGATGCAGGCAAAATCTGGCATACTGCTCCATGCTGCTCTCCGTTGGCAGGCTCAGCACTGTGGCTGCCCCAAGCAGTATCATCTTGCACCCATTCATAACTCTGGTCAGCTCAGGATACTGTCTCCCTTTTACCCAGGTTAGAAATGCTGGCATGAAAAGAGGAGCAGGAACTCAAGACAGACTCTGCACAGGAGCAGAAGGTCTCCTTGACTTCACTATACCATTATGGGAGGAGACCACTTTTTGCTTAGCAGAGACCAGCATCTACCTGCTGGGCACAGCAGCCAAGGTTCCACTTTGGTAATATTTTCAGTGAGTTGGATACTTGCTTGACTTACTTTCTTAATGCCTAAAATAACCCACTTTACAGTTAAGAGAGATTCTCTTCCTTCCAGAAGTCTTCGGGATGAATTGACAGCCAAATGTCTCAGAAGAGCTGGAATTAGATAAGCCTTGCCTGGGGCAAAGTAACAGTCAAAAATGCCTCTAATGCTTGCAAGCTGAAACATTTCTTATCTTTACTTCATAACCCTGAATTCTTCAAAGCACAGAAGATTTCATTCTTGGGGATGAACGAGGAAGAGACTAGAAGTTTGCCAGCTCTCCTACCTCATTAGCTTAGAAAGCAGAGAGAAGTAGCATACTGGCCTGAGTGAACATAGGAGTATCAGACACTTTTGATTCCAGCTGCTAACTGCCTTTGGCCTGGGACAAGTGACCTGGTGTCTGAGACTCCTACGTGTGTAAGGTAGAACTCGAACAGCTACATGCATCAGAATCCACACTGAACCTGTTAATTGAAAGAAGAGTATCTGTAGGATTTTCTTTCATGTTTTTAATTTAAATGGGCCCTACTTTGCTAAGCCTGGTCTGAATTTACAAAATAGGCTCTTTTCAGCTTAGATTGTGTCCTGGATGACCTGTCTGTAAAGATCCCTGACACAAACATGTGGTTAATGTCACAAAACGTGTCAGAGTTTGTGCTGGCTGTGAAGAGAGACCTTTTCTCCTCCCTCATAGGGTAAAAGCACCCAGCACTAGCAAGAAGCGTGACAGCAAGAGTCAAACACTGGGCTTGCTAGGACCAGCAGTAGCCAGAGCTGAGTGCAGGAATAAGGTCTCTGGCTCTGCCGTAGCAACTCCACTTTAAAGGCTGCAGCCTTTCCCAGTCTGCCTGCAGAGCTGCTGCAGTGCTGCAGCAGCCCTTCACATCAGCAGTGCTGCACTTAAATACTTCTCCTGCTTGGCTATTAAATGCTGTATTTTAAAATTGACAAGTATTTCTACAACAAGGCAAAAAAACCCTGGTGCCTGGAAAATGTCACTCACTTTAATGGAAAAGCACAAATTTCTCTTCCTTAGTTAAGGGCTGATGATCAGGGTGCACTCTGGTTCATACTGGTACACTCTCCTTCACCCACCTCTGGTTCCACAGCATGGGTACAGTAAGACCATATCTAGCCAGGGTGAAGTTCTACTGATTTCAGCATGTGTGTAATTTGACTTATTTTGGTCCATAAGCAACCCAACTTGGAAAACTCCCTGCTTTAGCACTGACCTCCTGCAGAGGCTGGCCACATCCCAAGTACACAGCCTTGAATGTTATCTCCTTGGCCTGAATTAAACTGCTCACAGATCAGAAATGTAAGGACAGCTGCATAGCTTGCTGTATAATTTTGCAGGTGAAAGTTGGATGGTTCAATAAGCAAGGAATTAGCCCAGGGCTGGATAGAACCAGCTTTAGCTCAATACTCCTGTTAAGGTGGATTTTTTAATTCTTTCTCCTCCACAAAACCGCCATCCTAAACCTCAAAAGCCTGACTGCCAGGAATTCCATCACAGCCAATGTGTTTTACTCAGACATTTTTATTTGGATGAACCTGCATTTTGTCAAGAGATACGGACTTCCTTCATAGCAAGAACCAGTGAGTAGAAGAAAAAGATCTTGAGTCAGCCCTAAAAGCTGTGGGGTTCTAGAAAACCAAACATTTGTGAAGCTTTAGTGCATGATTTCACATGCCACCCCGGCTGCCCTGGAGCTCTCAGCAGTGTCCCTTGGCTGCTCTCCACATCCTGCTCCAGAGGGTGGTGGCTCAGACCAGTCACAGCCCTACCTGGAACCAAGATTTGAATGCAAGGGAGAGAAACAAATTCAGTTAAGTTTCCATAACAAGAATGTAACTACACAAAAAAGGCACCAGGCTTCAACTGTGCCAAATCCTAGAAACATGGCAAAAGGTATTTAAGGAACAGTTTCATAAAGCAGAATTCTTTCTACAAACATCATTTAACAATGTAGAAGTGCCAATTTCTCTTTAGCATCTAGATTTACTAATTTAACATTGTACATGTTTGGAACAGACTAAAGTGGTTTCATTCAACCAATGCCAACGTAAGCTTCTGTGGATTTAAGAACCTGAAGCAGTCTTCAAAAACAAAAGAAAAAGCATGGCATTAAGATGCCAACCCAAGCAAGCAGCTGATGTGAAAGTACACTGGGAACTCCATACAGGAATCCATAAAATATCATATTTAATTGCTTCTATTCAGCACTCAAAGGAAAACAGCTTATTTTAGTTTTGTGGGTCTAAAAAGGTACTTTTACAGGTAAGTTTTCAGCTTCCAGGCACTTCCCACTGCCATCACGTCTCACTTTTCCTTCTACCCAGCAAATACACTGTGTGATTATACAAGAGATCAGCATTAGCATTACCATGACCTCCATCTCCTCTCACCTTTTCAAAGACAGTTTATCCTGGCTAGGAGGAACAGGAGAGAAAAAACCCTACCACCCAATGAAGCAAACAAAAACCCCAACCCTTGGCCTTGCCTTGTTGACATGAGGCTGAAAAAAGGCATCCAGAAAGGTATCTTATCACTTAAGGACTTTTAAGTCAAAGTCTACACAAAGCAAATTGAGCAGAAGGGTGACAGCTGTCCAAAGCAGCCCCATTTCAGCCCCAGCAATCACTTACCTGTGCTAAGCCAGCACCATCCACATCACTTGATCTGTTCACATTATTGCTTTTAGGAGGGGACAGGCTTTTGGGTTTCTGCTCTGTTGGATTCTGTCCATTTTTCGGCAAGTCTTTCCTTTCACTTGGATGGCCTTCAGGAACAGGCCTGTCTGCCACTAAGTGCTTCGGTGCTTGATCCTTCAAGAGCTCTGCTTCACTTCGGCTGCTTCTAGATTTGCTGTCTGATGCTCTGGCTGCAGCCTCCCAGCTGGGGCTCACTGCTATATCCCTTTCCAGGAGTTCTACCCTGTCACCTGATGCACTCTGCTTCTGGAATGACCTCCGCAGTCTTTTTGTCCTCTGGACAGGGATGCCCCAGTGCAACCACTTGTCAAACCAGGTCTTCACATCACCTTCCCTTTGAAACTTTAAGAAGTGCTCTGTGCTTTTTGATTTCTTTAAAAACACCAAAACAGAGTCAGAGAAGCCAGTCCTGTTTGCCTGACACATGCCAGGGACAGTGCAGTTCACCTGGATGCACATATTTTCCAAGAACCAAAAGGCATCACAGGTGGGGCTCCGGCAGCAAGCAGCCTGGCAGGAGCGCACGGTGTGAAACCCTTCCAGCAACTGTAAATGGTGATCTTCCCACCATCTCAAACGGCCACCAAACAGGATCTTCCCTGGCTCACATCTAGATCGGTTCCAGTTTGCATCTGGGAAAGGGGAGGGAAGACAAAGACAATTCTCAACCCTTTAAAGCAACAGACAGTAGACATTCATCACTGCTGTCAAGATTAATTTAGGGCACAGGAGTAATGTGGGAGAGAGAGGACAGGACAACGAAATGAAGGCTTCTCAGAACCTATACCTGGCCTCAGTACTTACACAAAGTTTTAAGCAACAATCTGCACCTGCTACCAAAGGTACCACCTCCCTTTTTGACAGTAATGGATAGTAAAGCCATCCACAGCAAAAGAAGTGAGAACAGAAAGGTTCCTGTTTCAGAGAGGACTGTGAGGCACAGCCTGGACAGTGAGGCTGAGGCTACACAGCAAGTTAAGAGGCACAAACTGATAGCACAAATTATGTCAAACATTTTTAAAAGTCAAGTCACTTCAGAGCTCAGATCAGCACTAAAGCAGCAACTGCTTTACATATTTTTACTACATTTTTCTTAGCATGAAAAAAAATTCAGAGTGCTTGCAAGGATCAACGGATTAAAGGCTTCCAAAATTCAGAGCTCTGCAGATTAAGGACTCCCTAAAAATAGACTAATGACCTATGAGGCTGTTATGCTGTGCTGTGTTCATCATCCAAGGGATAAGAGGTCACTGGAAGATTACAAACTGTGTTGCTGGACTCTGAGTAGTGCAGATGCAGATGCTCCAGATCCAGCTCCCTGTCTGTCGAGAGTGGAGCTCTTGAACATAACACAAATGGGAATCTTTTTTCTCCATTAAGATAGTCTGAATTTCAGTTATAATACCCTGACTCCCATTTTTTGACAGCATATAAAGAAAAGTTCAGTAACATTACTACCCAGTAACTCTGAATACAGACTTCACGTTGCATTATACCCACATTCACTATGTTTGGAACTAAACAAATAAACAGGCATGGATGTAGAGACTACTGATCCATGTGTCTCCCTGAGAAGTCTCACCCCACTTCTCCTGTCACTTCCAAGTTACAAACAAATTAAAGATGAAATATGCCGGGGCACAGGAGAAAGACAGCACAGATCTCCATGTCTCATAAACCAAACGGAAGTAATTTAGTGATGGTACTGTGGTGTGTTTTATGATTCTTGGAAGACATCATACAAGGTCCCCACTGCCTGGCACTACTTGAAGCATTTGACTTCAGGACTCCAGCCACAAGGACACTTAACCTCACACTACTAAGATGGCAAGAAACTCCAACCCTCTGAATCAAAACTTTCACCTTACTCCTGCACCATACCTCAGGTGCATGGAAAGTTATAGTACTTTTATAACCTTTTGTGACCTGATTAGCATTGTATGACTGCAGGAAGCAAGTGAAGAAGACAGAGGACATATTTTCTTGTAATTCAGTTATCCCAAACACCAAAACAGGTGTAACAACTTCTGCACTCCTAGTCATTAAAGATAACACACTATGATTTTCTTACCCAGAATGGATTAGCCACTTGTTTAAAATGAAAGAAAAGGGCTGTATTTACCTACCTTTTGTGTGGAATCTCTTGCTACACCAAGAATTTCAACCCAAAAAAAAGAACTCACACCACAAGGAAAAGTTTGGTTTTGAAACATCAGAAAGCAGGAAACAAAAGTGATATTTATAGCTTATTGTGAAGCCAGCTCATTAAAGGCAGTTTGAAGACAAGGCTCCACAAAGCTAGTATCAGCTGCAACAGAATGCACTTGGGATCTGTGACCAACTGACAGGGGACCAGAGCTCCCTGCAGATGTCTGAACCCACGACTGCGCAGAAGATGGGGAAGCTCTTCACTCAAGCAACATCCAACTGCTTGAGCGTGTAAATGAAACTTTGCATATGCTCCACAGAGAGCGAGGTTGACATCAGCACCTTTAAAGTCATCACCATCCTTGTCACACTTCATCAACACACAGCACTTCCTTGGAGAGCAAGGCAGCCTGCCTGCCCGGGGCAACAACTGGCCTCATTACACTCCACAGTGCTTGGACTGACAGTCACCCTGACACAGGGACAAGCACCTGGCACTAACCTGATGAGTCTGAAATTAGGACAGGACATGGGGTGGGAGAGTGTATACACACAAAAGTTGTATGTATGTACACACACACACTCCAGGCTTAAAGAAACAACTAATGAAAGAATAACACTATCACTGGGAATTTCAAAAGGATCTTACACATTCAGGCTCAACTGAGTCTAAAAAAATTAACTTTCTATTAAAGATGAAGCACTGTCCCTAACATATCCCATGAAAAGAATAATGTACTGCTTCCTATATCCCTAAAATGCCTTCTCCTCCTTGCTCAGTGCTGAGATGTCAGCCCTGGCTCATACGTACTACTCAAATTATCAGCTTGATACAGAACCCACTGAAATTCAGCAGCAGCTTTGTAGTAACAGGCTTAGAACTGAGGCACAAACAGAATGGGCAGAAAGTGTTCCCAGGGAAAATTATCTCTTGCAAAAAATCACCACAAAACACAAGTATTATATTAATTCATCTAAAATGTAAAACCTGAATCCTCATAAGCATCTCCTAAGCATGCCAGAGCCATGACTTTGCCCAGATGACACAACACTACCATGCTGAGAGCATTCTGCTTCTCTTTTAACCCACTGCTAAACCAAGATACAGAGATTTGAATTGTATTTTTGGCCAGATTTCACTTCCAGAACTCTTCTAATGCCCACAGAATGTGGTGCAGCACCTGCACTAGGTGGACATGGACCTGCACCAAACAAGAGAGGGCAGCCCTGAGTACCAGCAGAGTTACTAACTCCTCCTTACTGAGAGCAGTCTGGCCTATCCCTTCCAGTTCCTTATGCTGCAACCACACACAGCAGGCAGGTACAGGAACTCAGACGCTGGGTCAGGCCAGTAAATCTGGTCACTGATAGCATCAACACCAGCAGCTTCAGAGAAAAGCACAAGAAACGTGTCAGCACAAACAGCCCTGAGCACGAGTCCTCCCCTAAGCCCCAGCAGCCAAGCCAGCCTTGCACAACACACATCACAGGATGCCTGCACAGTGAGTGTGCTTAGTCACTTCTTAACATTGGCTTTGTCATTTTTTTTATTCCTTAGTATATCAGTAGAAAAACTGCTGCTCTTCTCAGGACCTCAGGAGTTCCTGTGCCAGCAAAGCAGCTCACAGCAGGGAAATGGAACAGACAAGAACAGTTTCTATTAATATGCTCAGGTTAATGGGCTTGCTCAGGCACTTAATCCCTCCTGATATCAGATTAATGATTAAAGACTTGACTCTATAGACTTTTTAAATCTGTCACATGTAACCAATTATGTCAACACAAGATCCTTTTACACAACTCCACTGCCACAATTCCTCCTCAGTTTATCAAACTCTGCTGCTTAAATGTCACAAACAAGATCAAAAGAACAAGAACTCTAGAATGGAAAATGTCCCCACAGCAGGATAATTATGTCACATATAATTAGATTTATTTCCATACACTTCATGGCTTTAACTCTCCCACGCAGGCCAGCTCTCAAACAGAGCAGCACTCTCCAGAAGACACTCAAGGAGTGACACTGGATTCACAGTTCTGTACTTCTAAGATATTACTAAAGGCAGAAAATGTCACACAGGAAGTCCAGTCTACAAGGAAACCCACAATCCACCTGACACACCAGTGTGTGTCACAAACACACACTGCTGAGTGCCCTTTGCTAGACCAGGAATACAAATACATCTTTCCAGGTTCTAAATTAGCTGCTTAAGAATCAGGTCAGAATCTGAACTTTAAAAGAAAGCCAAACAACAAAAAAGCAAAACCCCACACAATCCATTACATGAAAGCCCCATACAAGCCACTAACTCAGTTATTTACTTGAGCAGGAGGTTGGTAACTCAAGTTTGAACAGGAAATAAAAAAGCAAACACACTGCCCATAGGCAAATACAGACTATTGACACACAGCATTTGGGTAGAGTGTTAAACATTTGAGGGCTAAAAAAACCATTCCTGCCTTCCCAACTTGCTTTGAGTAATCCTCAGATGAAATTATTTTCCAGGTATTTTCCATATAATTGATCTTATAAAATATTTCTCAGTATAGTTTCAGAATTAATGCATAGCTATATCTGTAT
>JANHGB010045972.1:0-13900 GCA_026283785.1 Coracopsis vasa | reverse complement strand
CGATCGCTTCCTGGCCCGCAGCGGTGGGGATGTCTATCGGACGCCCGTGGGGCCGGCATTTGCCCCATCTTTGGAAGTGTTCAAGGCCAGATTGGACGGGGCTTTGAGCAATCTGCTGTAGTGGGAGGTGACCCTGCCCATGGCAGGGGGTTGGAACTGAATGAGCTTTAAGGTCTCTCCTCATCTAAACCAGTTCGTGATTCTATGATATTCTTTTAGCGTCTCGGTACTATTTGTACAGCGGTGTGTTAAGAGTGCAGGTATGCCGAAGTCTCTGGGCTGAGGTTGTGTGGCAGCGGGAGAGCTCAGCTGAGCTGCGTGTGTGTGTGTAGGCACGGGTCTTTTGATCTCACCCAGGGTTAGAATTTGAGCTGTGTGTACAGGGAACTTCAGAGGTCAGTTAAGTGCTGGGTTGGGAAAAGTGAGTGTGGGATATAAAGGCTTTTAGGCAGGTGCTTCAAAAAAGGCAAGTAAATGCATGGAACTCATTAGAGAGATGTCAGGATAAGGCCATGTGGTTGTCTTATGCTTTTTTATTAAGGATGTTGGTAAGTGAATAATTTTTGAAGGCATTGTTACATGCAGCTTGGTAATTTTGCGTAACTTTTTCCTGATATTGGAATCAGAACTTCACTCTTATCTCTGAAATTATTGAGGGCTTGGCTTCCCATATCTGAAAGAACTGATTGAAATATTGGATAAATATCCTGTCTGATAACTGTTTTTTGGGTAAAGCTTTTCATTCAGGAAACACAACCCTCTCAGGGCTGGTCCAAGTGTGAACTAAAAGCTTTTTTTGCCTTCTCTTCTGAGTTAAAGATACATTCCTGTTAAGCAGCCTTTTCTAGTAAATGTAAAGCTATATATGAGTAGAAAGAGTAAACTTCTTAACTGTAAATTTTTATGTGACAGGACTAATATACTTATGTCTGAGTATTGTTAATGTCCTTAGGTGTTTTGGTAAGCTTACTGGTATCAGGACACTCTTAATGGGAAAGCACAGGATCTAATGAATTTGATTCCTTAACTATAGGATAGATTGTCTTAAGTGTAATGACTAATTAGAAAATAAGATTTCCAGTGGAAAATACAGCTATGAATTGAGGAAGGCAAAGCTGTGTTTACGTATGTAATTTGCTGATTATTTTTTTAGATGTAAACTTTGTTGGTGATATTTTGGGTTGTTTTGTTTTTTTTTTCAGAATTTGGTAATTATTTTAATTGGGCACTGCATATATCAGTAATTGTAGAATAGTTTGGGTTGGAAGGGACCTTAACGCGCATCCAGTTCCAACCTCCTGCCACAGGCAGGGACACTTTCCACTAGACCAGGTTGCTCCAAGCCCATCCAACCTGACCTTGAACACTGCAGGGATGGGACAGCCACAGCTTCTCTGGGAAACCTGTGCCAGTGTGTTAATGCAGCTTCTGTATGTAGTGAATTCTAAAGTCAATTGCCTTAAGAAACAAGTTTAGTTGCTGAGAGCCATCTTTGCAGACTTGTTTGCCTTTGTTCATCACCTTCAGCTGCAGTTATAATTGTGAAGGCATGTTGCAGGTCTGCAGTTTTATTTGCAGTTCTGGATTAAGCTCTGATGCTCTCATTCATCCTAAAAAAATTTGGGGGTAAGGTATGTGATTGGTTTTACTACAGCTGTGAAAGCACATGCATTCCAGGGGCTTAAAGACACTTTTCAGCAGTACCTAGGGACAGGATAAAAAGCAGTAAATGCAAATTGAAAGCGCAAGAAATTCCTGGACAACCTGCTTAAGCAGGGGGTTGAAGTAAATGATCCTGAGAGCTCCTTCCAAGTTTTGTGATTGTGTGTGTTAAACTGAGAAAGGACAAACTCAATCATGCTATGCTTATATAATCTGAATTTAAAAAGCATATCAATTGCAGATATGGCCAAAGAGGTAGCTTTTAATTTTCACTTTTAATTCGTTTTAACTTTTAATAAATTTTAATTAATTCTCTATGTTATTGGCGCTTCTCAGGAAAAAAAAAGGAGCTTACATTAATGATGGGCTTCATATCTTTGATTAAAAATAAAATCCTTTCTGTGGGCAGCGTGGTTTTTTTTTTCCTGTTCATTAGAGAAATTTAGCTTGTTTGCTATCACCATGTGTGGGCACACAGCAGGGGTTCTGATGGGAACTTTCAGAAATGATAAACATATGCCCCAGGCACAGAATTAGCCTTGGTAAAAAGGTTTAGTAATTGATCTTTTTCAAATCTTAGGATGTCTGAGGGAAGTATCTAATGAAATTATTCTTTTCTCCACTGGATGGTGCTGCTTGCTCAGAGTTGCATTACTATATCTAGAACCATTCTATGAGCAGCCCTGATGATTGGTGTTAACTTCTGAGCTGAGTGTTTTAGCTGGAAGTGTGTTTCCTTTCTCGCTCTTGTCAGTGGACAAACATTTCTGATAAGTTGTGGACTGAGCAGTCTTTTTTTATTGTTTGTTTGAAGAGGGAAGATGATTTTATGGTTGCTGTATGTTGCATAAAGTTGTTCCCAGCTTTCTTAAATACTTCTCTAAACATATAAGCAACTTTATTTTCCTGCCTCTAGCTTGCCATATTTGAAAATAAGAGTGTGTTAACCTGAGAGAAATGTGAGGATTAATCCCGTAGGGATAGTGAAGAGGTTTGAAATACTTGGATTGCAAGTTCTGGGAGAGGGAAGGTCTCTTACAATTCAAAGCTTGAGACACCTCTATTAGGTGTCCTTGTGTTTTGTTACCATTGCCCTCCTGGGAGTAAAATATCTTCGTCGGAGAGGGATTCAGAAAAAAGAAATTAACTTTTAAAGTGGATTAGTTGAACTACATCAAACAACTCAATTTGGAAGTTAATTTAAATTCACACTCAGTTGACATGGATTACCTCTGCTGCATAGACAAATCCTGAGATACATGCAGTGGCTTTACAGCTGCAAGAACTGTGTTGAACTGAATTTCTTTGTATTTGCAAAGTCACCACCTGGGGAGCTAGTTGCAGAGAGCACGACAGAATGTGAGCGTACTTAAAATGTTGTTATAGTTAGGTTTAAAAAGAGGCATTGAACAGTTTTTGGTGACTGAGGGAAAGCTGATGTTAATTGAGAGATTTTAAATAAAGGGATAAGTTAAGACATAAGATTGAAAAGGAGGGGCTGCTGCTCAGCTGGGCAGCATAGTCTCTATTAAATTGCTTATTTTTGTTGTCTGTCTTTTTATGCTGTTTGTCTCACTGTCAGCTACAGACAAAAGCAACAGCCAAGACGTTCCCTGGCTTTTTAGGAGTTAGCTTTTGCTTCCAGCTTGATAACATTTTAATTCCCAATAACCCCCCCAAATAAAGAACTGGAAATTTGGTTCCTTAGAGATTGTTTGCATCTTGTGTCAGGGAAGATGACAAAGCATGTTCGTTGTCCCGGATTCCTAGCTAGGTGAGTTTCACAGTTTTTCTTCTCAGCGGGGCAACAGGGAACCCTAATTTGCTTGAGTTTTGAAAATCACAGTCCACAGTGGCATTTTACTGGCTGTTGTTAGCAGCACAGGTAGGGCTTGTAGTAGATGCTTCTCTGAAGGCTGCCTGTTGGAAGCAAGTTGTTTTCCTGCAGAGAAGTGAACCAAGTGAAGGCTATGTCAATTTCTTTCACAGCACTGAATCATTTAACCTACTGTAAAATCTTTTTTTATGGACTGTTGGGGTTTTATCAAAACCGTATCAGACTATTACTTTTTATGAGGCTGCCATACAGCACCTATTTTGAGCTTCAAAGCTTCAGCAGTATGTTAAAAAAAGCCACAATCGTGTATTCTAACTCTATTAGTTCTTCTTTAAGAACAAAACAAAACTGGGCAAAAAATGAATTGGCCATCCCTGTAATAGTCTGTTCCCCTGGCCCAAATCCTAACTGTTGCATTTTAGGGAAAGATGACTTCCTGATTATGTTGCAAGCACCTCAGTGGACTTGGCTTCTCACTGACTTTGTATGGCCTTGGGTTAATCGGTCATTTTTGATCTGCCGTTTCCCATCGTGTTTAATGAAGTTTGTAATCTTCCTGTCTCCCATTCTTTGTTTGTCTTGTTTATTTAGCTTGTCTTCCTGCTTGTGTTTAGGTGCACAGTTGAAGTGGTTGGTTAACTGGGCTAGCTTTTCTTCCTTGATTTCGTTGAAGCTATTCCTGATGATAGAGGCAAGCGCACGCATGTGGGCCTGGGGGACAGTAGTTTCTTTAGTAGTCTGCGTAGGACAAAGGAGCTATGATTCTCGTTTGGATTTTTTAACACCTGCAATGATTTCCGGTGACTTTTCAGTTTCTGAATAAACCATTTTGTGGCAAGTCCAAAAGCTGAAATCTCACTTGTTTCTGGCCTGTAATTTAATTTCTCTGGTCACTTACTTTTGATTTTTGATTTGGCTTTTGTTATGAAGGCAAATACTAAAACTTCTGTGTTCTGGTTAAAAGGAAGACTGGCTAGTGGGTATTGTCAGCACCATAGTTTCATCCCCTGTAGATCTCATGTTAAAGCCAGATGTAGAACAAAGTTGGAATAAATACCGAATTTAGGCCTGTACACCTAAATGGTAATCCTTAAAGCCTTCCCTGAGTTGCAACTCATCCTTAGGGATGACAGCTTCCATAATAAATTTACTCTGGCATTTTTAACATTAATAATTAATGTGAAAAATGATTAATTTTTACTGGCGTTTCTTTTTTCAATATAAGGTTTAGAAAAATTAATCCCCCAAAATGTGTTTAGTCTGACATAAGTTCTGGGTTATTTTTTTGCAATAAAGAGCTTTTCTGGGATTGATTAAATACTAAGAACACCATGGGAATGTCAGTAGAGCCTGTTTGAATTTTTCCTTCCTGCTCTAGCCCGTAGAAGGCAGAAGTGGTCTGTGGATCCACGAAATAGCGCTTGGAGTAAAGATGAATCCAAATTTGGCCAGAAGATGCTGGAAAAGATGGGCTGGTCCAAAGGAAAGGTATGATCTAAAGGAGAATTGTCTAGCTGAAGGGTGGAAGACTGCCAGGGGATTCTCGATCTCGATGTTTAAAACAGCTATGTTCTTTCTATTTGATTTATTTTCTGAAGTGCACAAAGAATTTGATCAATGTTAGATATCTACAGTTCATTACAAAGGTGCTTTCTTGCTTGTGCATGTCCTGCTTTTCTCCCCTCCCTTTGACTTTGCACCTAAGTAAGAGCAGGCGTTGACCCCTTAGATTAGGTGATGGCTAAAGGCTTTTGAGTTGCCTTTACACCCCTCAGGCCTCTCCCTGGCTTTTGGTACTGTTCAGAGCAACTCCAGGACCTGCTCTAATCTTTCACCTATTTTTAAAGATTACCTCTGATCTGTACCTTGAATGACCAAAATGCAGTGTTATGTGAGTTTTATTCCTTCCCACCTCCAGCCTGTACATGTGGGGTGAGGTGACTGGTTTCTGGGGCTAACAATAATCTCTACGTCAGTGCAGACAGCTGCAGACTTCTCAGCTCCCTTGCAGCTTTTCCCAGGCAGTATCGTGACAGAAATCGGGCGCTAATGCTGAACTTGGCTTCCAGCCTCTTCTCCATGGCCTCTGTGGGCAGCAGCAGGGTTCTGGAAACACGCAAGATACGAAACATAAAACATCCACTGGCAGTTGGTATGTTCTTGCACAGGTCCCGGCGACGCTCTAAAGAGCACGGAGCACCTGCAGAGGTAAAGGAACGTCTTATCTGCTGTGACTTAGTCCAGCTGCTGCTCAGTAACTACCAACATCTGATATGGAAGCAAGATCTGTAGTAGCAAAGTTCCCAGTGTTGAGCCACAGTGGGCTACCACAAGAGCATTTCCCCTCATCCTTGGGATTTCCTCCTCCAAACCCCACCACTTTCAGTGGCAAAATATCAGCTATATCTACAATCCAGTCTGTTGGATTGCTAAGATACCTGTGAGAAATTCCAGTTCCAAATACACCACAGAGAACAGACACCCAGGAGCATTACAAGCATAACACAGGCTCTGATGAACCCAGCACATCTGCTGGAGATGTCATCGCCTGCACATTGGTGCTGGCTGGTACCAGCCAGAAACAAAGAGAAACAAGAACACAGCAACGCTGAGAAACACGGCGCTAAAGACGTGCTTTGCCTCGGGTTTTGCTCCACAGAGCAGAGATCACAAAAACACTGATGACCCTTCTCAGCCTTTCTAATGCCAAAGGCTCTCTCATAGCCTCATATGGCACTGAAATGTAAATTAGCTTTGGATGATGTGAAATGAAAACATAAATTACTTCACAAGTAATCAATAGTGTCTGATTTTAAAGAGCAGTGAAGCAGCTTTAGGCACAAGCAGTTAAACCTGCCATTTCTGGAGAATGAAAGGGAATGTTGTTACAGGGAATATTGGGGATGTCCTCACTGACAGTCAGACCCACCCGCCCGCTGCTCAAACACTCCTGTTTGTTAAACCCCAAGGGAATTTCACCCCCAGTCAGCAGCAAATACCGTGAGCTGCAGAAACGGACAGACACGGGAGGAAAACTTCGCGATGGGAGATGTAAACCCGCGGCCGTTCTGCCAATGGGTCGGTAACGGAACTTCCCCTCCCGGGGCTCCGCTCCGCCAGCCCCTCGCTCCCACAGGGAACGGCTCGGTGCAGGAGGCCGCGGGAACAGCCGGGCTGTCCCGCTCCTGCCCGGCCGGAGGGACATCCCGAGAGCGGAGGCCCCAACCCGGAGCCGCCTGTCAGTGCCGGGAACGGGAGGAGGCAGCGCAGCAGGTACGTACCAGGGGCGCATGGTGAGGCGAGCCCAGCGGCTCCTCGGCAGCCTCAGGCGGGTGGCGGGACGGGGCCGGGCCTCCAGCGCGGCGGGCCGGGGGGCAGCGCGGCCTCCTGCCCCGCGGCCATGGCGCCAGCAGCGGGCACCAGCTCACCCCTCACCCGGAAGCTGAACCTTCGTTTCCCGGAACCGGGACGGCTCCGCCGGCGCCTGTCGGTCGGTGCCGGAGCTCCGGAGCTCCGGATCCGGTTGTCCCGGCGGTCCCAGCTCTCTGCGGGGCGGCGCTCCCTCAGCAGCGGACCAAGAGGCCGCGCAGCCGCAGGGGATTTGCCCACAGGCCGCGCGGGGGCAGTGGCTTCAGGGACCGCCCAACAAGGCGGCAAGCGGTTGGGCTGTGGCGCGGAAGCCCCGCGTGGATTGGCTGGAAGGCAGAACGGGGCGGGGCAGCGGTGAAGGGCGGAGCTGAGGGCCTGGGGTGCCGCCGGGTGCGCTCGGTGTCTGTACGGCGGCCGCCGGGACATGGCGGAGGCCGCGGGCAGCTCCGCGCTGAGGCGGTGCCTCGATGTGCTCCGGGACGCGAGGAACGACAGCGAGCAGTTCGCAGCGCTGCTCCTGGTAAGGAACCGGGGCGCGGGGGGGCGGTGCCGCGGGCGCCATCGCCTCAGGAGCGGGCAGGGGGAAGGCGAAACCCGCGTGTGCGAACGTCGGGGCTGAGCGGCTTTGGGAGCCTCGGGGAGAGGCGCTTCAGCGCCCTCATGGTCCCATCAGCAAGGCAGAAGGAGCCCGGCCTTGGCCTGGTGTGCTGAGGGTTCATGAGGGTTCCACGCTCCCAAAACTCCCTGGTAAAGCTCCCGTTTGCGCTTAGACCAAGCGCCCAGCTCCGTGGGTGCTTCTCTGCACTAATAACAGTTGTTTAAGGCTTCTTACTTGCCTGTTGAACCCTGTAAATTCAGCAAAGCCTCTTGCAATGCTCACCCCTGGTTTGCCTTACAGGTGACCAAAGCGGTCAGAGCTGGAGAAGTAGATGCCAAGACCCGTCGCCAGATCTTTGATGCAATTGGATTCACGTTTCCCACTCGCCTGCTTGTGTCTGGGAAGCCCCCACCTGGCTGCCCCGATCACACCTTCCGGGCGCTGGGCCTTACTCTGCTGGCATGCTTCTGCACCGATCCGGAGTTAGCGGCCCACTCCCAGATCCTGAACAAAATCCCAACCTTCAATGACATCCTGGTTTCCCCATGCAATCCAGACAGCACATCCATGGTTGATGATGTGTACCAGTGCCTCAGTGCTGTCATGGCCACAGCCAGGGGGCCCAGAGAGTTGGTGACCAAAGGGACAGTGTCTGCCCTGTGCCAGGCCTATGTGAATTGCAGTTATGGCTCTGATCGTGCGTTGGCCCTGCTCTTGGGGCTGTTGGCCATAGCAGAGGAGAAGTGCTGGCAGAGAGACGCTCCACACCTCCTGGCCATGCTGAGCAAGCTCTCCGATGATTTCCTCAAGGCTGAAGACATGACCAAATTTGAGCTGTGCAAGGTTCTGCCTCATTTCATCCCCCTGTCACCACCACTCACGCAGGACCCACAGGGCTCCGAGTGCCTCCATAGGCTTTACAAAGGGCTGGTTAACATCTTGGGCAGTAAACTCAGACAGTCGCAGAGGGACCCTGCCCTCAAGCTCGCTGCCTGCCTCGTACAGGCCTATGGGTCAGAGTGGATCCCAGCAGGCAGTGCTGGAAGCAAGTTCCTGGCCTTGTTGGTGAACTTGGCTTGTGTGGAGGTCCGCCTGACCCTAGAGGAGCCAGATCCCTTGGAGGCGGAAGGGAAGAAAGAAGTGGTAACAGCCTGCTATGTCCTTATTGAGATGGGGATCCAGGAGTGCCTGAGAGAAGAGAAACCACTGCTCAAGGAGGTGCAGAAAATGCAGCTCATGAGGATCATGGAGGAAGCATTTGGAGCTGTGATATTCTACCTGAGGCAGGTAATGCAGGGTTTGCAAGCAAAGAGCATGTTTTTGTGGGTTTCTCTGGGAGGCTTTGACAGCTGATAACCAGGATGCTTACTGGGTGCTCAGCAGCTCATGACTGTAGCTGTGTAGAGCAAACTGTGCATCTGGGCCCTCTGCAGTTTTCATACCTGCAGCAGCTCGATAGGACAGTGGCCCTAACATCATTTTCTGTCTGCTTGCTTCTTCATGCAGGTTAAACAGGAAGAGCTACAAGATCCCTTCATATTTGCTTCTGTTCGAATCCTTGGAGCCTGGATGGCAGAAGAGACATCCTCCCTCAAGCAGGAAATCTGCGAGCTCTTGCCTTTCCTTGTTCTTTACTCCAAAAAGCTTTTCAAAGAGGGCAGCTCAATTGGGAGTCCTCCCCAGCCAGAGCTGGTCAGCACAGAGGGCTCTGGCTTACCCCAGGATGCTCTGAGGTGTGTATTTTAAGCACAGAATTGATGCATTTTAGCACAAACCTGCACAAATCTTCTCTTTTCCATTCTCCCTGCAGTGCCAATTCCATGGCTCTTGTTTTCCCCCCACAGCTGGATTAAATGCAGGACTTAGACCCATTCTACCTCATGCTCCAAATTTCTTTCCCCTTCCAGGTTTCTGCTACCTGGCTTCTGCCATTTAACAGCAGAGGACAGGCCCCGGGACATCCTCATCTCAGAAGGGGCACCAGCACTGCTGTGTGAGTACTTCCTTCATCAGTGGGAGGTGCTGATCTCCAAGCCTGGGTCCCCGACTCCACTGACAAGCACTGAAATGAGTCTACAGACCTTGTGTGGGATTTTCCTTAACCTGGTTGTGACAGCACCAGACCTCATCAGGTAATGGAGCCACAAGAGCTTGCTCTAAGATTGTACCCTCTTTCTTTCCAATGACATTGTGAAGTGAGCTTACAGGATCTGTTAACACAAAGCTGAAAAAGGGATGTCCCTTCTTCAAAAGCAATTACGTTGCTTTTTTGGTGCTGCATTTAACCTTGACATTTCCAGGGGCTTCTGGCTCTGCTCAGGAAGCATGTCTCAGGTTTTGCTTTCTCTTTAGGCGAGACAAAACCTTTCCCTCCTTGATGGATGTGTTGCTGAAGTCTCTTCCACTTCTGCTACCCCAGAAGGATCACCTGGCTCTAGCAGCAAATATTGCCACCCTGGGCCTGATGATGGCCAGGATCCTTGCAGGTTCCGCAGGTAGGAGGAGTTCCCATTGGCAAATCAGATGCTGGCTGGTTGGGCTGGAGAAGGCAAGTATGAGGGAAGCAGGTCCAGTTTGTCACTGGAAAAGTGGCAAAACCAAAAGCCTGGTGGAGTAAGGAGTAGGCAGGAAATTCAGCAGACTGATGCACTGGGATTAAGAGATTTCTCAGGCAGGAGGGGTGTATCCTGCTCTCCCCAAAAGCCCTGCTGCACACAGAGACACTGAAGGGTGCTCTGTATCAAATAATTAATTCCTTTTTCTTCCAGCTCTGCAGGGGACACAGCGTACCAAGGAGTTCTTTGGGGCTGCCATTTCCTTCCTATCCCAGGCCCACACTGCCCAAGCAGAGCCTGGCAGTGACAGCTTGACTTTGGCCGTGTCGCCTGCCTACACGAGTGCCTGGACTGACATCAGTGAGCTCTGGTTCCTGGGAATGCAGGCCTTGGCCGGCTGCATCCCGCTTTTCCCCTGGCTGCCACAAGCCGTGCTCCAGGCGCGGTGGCTGGAAGGGCTCTCCGAGCTCCTGACCCGTGTTGCTGCAGCCTCGGTGGATTTTGAGCTCATCGCTGCTTTCCAGGGGGTGCTGGTGGAGCTGGCCAGAGCCAGCAAGCCCTGCAGGGACGTGATCCTGTCACACCACGGCAGGGAGTGGGCCAACCTCTATGGTATGGCAGCTTTGGAGCAGTGTCTGTCTGAGCAGTGAAGAGCCAGCAGCGCCCTGGTGCGGGGAACAGTCAGAACAAGATCTGTTCAACATCTGCCCCACACCCTTTGGTGCCAGGTGGGGACAAAACCACGTTCAGGTTAGCAGACTTTCTAAGCCTGGAGTGATGCCCAACCTGATGTACAGAACTTTCTGCCTCAGAACAGTTCAACATACACCTGCTTGACCCTCTTCCTCTATTTCTCTTCAAAACCAGCCTGTGTATTATTAAAGACGTTTTTCTGTTGCTTTGTTTTTCAAACTCCTGCAGTGTTGGGATTTATTTCTGCCCAGGGCCCTCAGGGGTTGCCTGCTTCTGCCATTAACACACACCCAGTTTTGTCACAGCAAGGATGTCACTTTAAGTCAGAGGCTTACCTGTGTTGGTAAAGTAACTTGGTGCTACACATAGAAGCCTGCGAAAAGCAGGAACAGGGGCAGCTTTGATATTTACTGATGGCAGTGAAAATAACACCCTGTAGCTTGGCACAGACCTGTCCCCTTCCAATGGGAAGGGGTACAAATGCCCTTGCACTGTGTTGTGGGACAACTCCCTGTTCATATCTATGACTGACACCAGATCATCATCATAATTCCAAATGTATGTTTAGAAACCCTTCACAGCACACTTGAAACGGCGCGGTTTTCCCTGTTAAGCACCCACACATGGCACAGCCGCAGGGATTTGTATTTCCCCGGGCTCCCTGACTGCAGGCATGGGATGTAAAGGGATTTTCCACTCTTGCCAGGCGACGGCTTCAACCTGGGCTGCAGCTTTTCCACCAGGTGTCAGCCGAGGAGCAAGTTGGAAGCAGCAGCCTCGCCAGAGCTGGATCTGCCAGACCCAGGCGCTGATCCTGGCTGTCCCCAGAACTCCTGCAGCAGGGCTGCGGAATCGTTTGATTGAGAGGAAATCAAGTAAGGAGCTGCCTCAAAAGGAGGTCTGCGCTGGGTGTATTCCTGCTTTGTACCAGCTCCTTAGCTCTGTGAAAGCAAACACAGCTGGAGAGGAGGCAGCCACTGCTGCTCAGGGAAAGGATCTTCCTGATCTTTCCAGCTCAGCTCGGAAGAGCTCCTGCAAGTTGGGACAAACGTGGGTGCTCCCAGGAGACAGCGATGCAAGCCAAACACACAAATGAGCCTCCTGGCCTTGGAGAAGAGCATAACTGCCTGAGTGTGGGCTGGGAGAGCCTCCCCATCCTGCCAGGAACACCTCAGCCCCACACCACAGGGAAACAGCAATGCATTGCAAGAGTCAGAAACACATTTCAGACTGCTAGAAAACCATCCCAACCCTCAAATGCTTTACCTTGCACTCTTCCTGGTCCCCTGTGCTCTTCTGCCTCTGGTCAAAGGGTGTGGAATTCCTGTTAAGGAAAGACTCTCATTAGTGCTAATGAGAGATAGGCGTCTGTATCAGCAAGAGAGTGCTCTGCTCTCCTCCCTCCCAGCACTGCACTGGGCTCGCTGTGGTTCTCCATGCTGGCTTGGCCATCCTTCATCCCCACAGGCAGTGGTAAGAGCTTCCACAACACCTGACCAGAGATCCAGCCTGGGCCTGCAGGACCCTATCCAAGACCAGAACAGCCCCAAACCCAGAGGCCTTTAGCTGCTCATCTTCAACTCCAGGCAGGCTACCTGGGAGCAAACCAAAGCCCAGGGAAGTTCTCCATTTTATCCTTCCCCACATCCTAGGGCACTGGGGTTTGGCCACCAGCAGGTGCCTGGGAGCACCTGACCCTCATTCTCATGCTCCTCCAAGGAAAGTCCCATCAGGTGTGAGAAAAAGCATCCCAGAGACGCTGTTGTGTAAATGTGGGAGCTCCTTGAACACTATCATAGAATCCCAGACTGGTTTGGGTTGAAGGGAGCTTAAAGCTGATCCAGTCCCAACTCCTGCCACAGGCAGGGACACCTTCCACTAGAGCAGCTTGCTCCAAGCCCCTATGTCCAACCTGGCCTTGAGCAGTGCCAGGGATGGGGCAGCCACAGCTTCTCTGGGCACCCTGTGCAAGCACCTCGGTACCCTCTTAGTGAAGGGTGGTGATAACCTCATATCACCACACTCTTGTCCTCAGACACCACTTTCCAAGCACAGCCTAGGACTGAGCACCCCTAAAAGGCTGTTGTCCCTTCCCAAGGCCCCTGGCTGTCATCGCAGGAGCACAGCACGTTCAAGAAGGGAGAGCATAGGCACAAGTGAAGACCCCCTGCCATGTGGGTGCCTCCTTTGGCTCTGCTTGTGCCAGCCTGCAGGCCCTGGCATGCCCAGCATGGCCCAGCCCTGCACTAGGGAGAGGGTGCCAAGGCTTCAGAGGCTGTGGGGTGGCTCCTCGGCCACCCCAAGCTTTGTAAACCCAACTACAAGTTCTACTGTGGCAGCATCTACCACTGTGGCATCGATGCTCCAGTGCCAGAAAGGCATCACCTAGCATCCCTTGTCATCCACACCGCTTTGAGATCCCAGCACAGAGTGGAATTGCAGCCAGCAACACTCAGGGCAAACTGTGCTTTATCTCCCAGTGCATTTTCAACACCAGGACAAGCCCTCCAGGAATAAGAAGATCGCTCACTGTGGCTTGTATGAGGTGGATAAGCCCCCAGAGGAGCAGACGCTCATTCCATTTCACTTTGACAGCTCAAATGTCATAACACCGTTGCAAACCCCACCACAGCACACATTATCCTACAGTGTTTATTCAGATCACCCCAAAAGCAGTGGCAATAAAAGTAAATATTTCATAAGGCTGTTATTTGGCTGCAAGTGCAGCCCCTTCCCACTGACCTCACACAGTGAGATGTGTCAGCAGTGGTAAGGAACAGCGAGGGGGCTGCCCCATTCCCTACCCTTGACAGGGTCCCCATCCTTCTCCCCAAAGCCCTGCCTGGCTCTCCACCCCATAGCAAGGACCTTCCTTCCTCACCTGGATTCCCAGGAAGGAGATGTGGGAATTGGTAGGAGCAGCCCGCGTTTCTTCAAGCTGTTGATGGGAGCTGGGCTTCTGGAGTAAAACCAGTCCACCTTTGGCTGGGGCAGAGACCTGTGCTCACGTGCTCTTGCTTCTGTGTCCCTACTGCCCTGCTCAGCAGGTATTTTCACTGCTGACCCCTGAAAACAGCAGTTGCTGCCTCAAGCAAGAGCCAGCATAGACACCACTAGAGCAGGTTGCTCCAAGCCCCTGTGTCCAACCTGGCCTTGAACACTGCCAGGGATGGGGCAGCCACAGCT
>JANHGB010045971.1:2756-23129 GCA_026283785.1 Coracopsis vasa | reverse complement strand
TTAATACCTTGTTTTTCTGTGCTTTAATTAAATAATAAGTAAATTATTATTGAGTATTTAGTGATACCGATTTGCACTGGGATAAATGGTTGTCCTGGGTTCAGCTGTAACATTTATTCTCCTTCCTAGTAGCTGGTGCAGTGCTGTGTTTTGGCTTCAGTCTGAGAACAATGCTGATAGCACACCGATGTTTTTGTTGTTGCCAAGTAGAGCTTACCCTGATCAAGGACTTCTCAGTCTCTCATGCTCTGCCAGTGAGGAGGGGCACAAGAAGCCAGAAAGGCGCAGAGACAGAACACCTGACCCAAACTAGCCAAAGGGGTATTCCATGCCCCAGCACGTCATGCACAGTATATAAACTGGGGGAACAATATAGCCTGAAGGGAACAATTGCTGCTTGGGTCAGGCTGGGTGTTGGTCAGTGGGTGGTGAGCAATGGTATTGTGCATCACTTGTGTTTATTGGTTTTTTTTCCTTTCCCTTTTAAGCTTTATATTCTCTCCCCTTGTTATTTCCCTTAACATTATTAGTGGTGGTAGTAGTAGTTTTGTATTATACTTTAGTTGTTGGACTGTTCTTACCTCAACCTGTGGGATTTATATTTTTTTGACTCTCCTCCCCATCCCAGCTGGAGGTGGAAGGGAAGAGGGGGAGTGAATGGCTGTGTGGTTCTGAGTTACCAGTCGGGTTTAAACCACGACAATGATGTATTGTAGAAGTGCAGTTGGAGATTAGGTCATTAACTAAGTCTTCTTAAAATACTGCCTGCTATGAGGTTGATGCAAAAGTGAAAGTTGTTTCATAATGATGTAGCCTACAAAAACTATTTCAAGAAAGGTCTGTGGAGAAAATTTGAGACATTCTGAAGAAAAGTAACCTTTTTTTCTGTTGCATAAAAACCTCTTAGATTGAGTTAATCCCAATCAGTCAAATATTTTGCCTTGTGGGCAGTATTTTGCTTCTTAAAATTTATTTAGCAAAAGGCTATATGTCAATAAAAAGCGTATTTTTCTTCTTCAATTCTCAGTTATGTTGTAGAAACTATTAAAGTCTTTAAGGTTTGTGGTGTGTCATCTTCTGCTATTTCTTATCTACCAGGGAATGGTTTAATGTGTTAATTTTGATTTATGAACGTGGAAATTCTCCGGACCTTTTAGATGAGAAGTTTCTTTGCCTCTTGTATTTTGCGGCCTGTCATGGTTTAAGCCCAGCCAGTAACTCAGAACCACGCAGCCATTCACTCACTCCCCCTTTACCCTCTCCTCTCCTCTCTGGGTGGGATGGGGAGGAGAATGGAGAGAATGTAAACCCCCTGGGTTGAGATAAGAACAGTACAGTAACTAAAGTATAATATAAAACTACTACTATTAATAATAAGGGGAACAACAAGGGAAGAGAATATGAAACTAAAATGGGAAAGTGAAAAAGGAAAAAAAACCGAATAAACAGCAGTGACACAGAATACAACCACTCACCACCCGCCAGCCGATAACCAGCCCGACCCGAGCAGCAATTTGCCCTTCCAGGTAACTCCAGCCGAGTATATATACTGGGCATGACATACTGTGGTATGGAATGCCTCTTTGACTAATTTGGGTTTTCAGTTGCTTCAAACCTGTTTAATCTATTGTGCTTTTTTCCTATTTTTACTGCCATTCCTCTCTCCATGTGTTTGACTCTGCGTGTTACAGAGAAATGCAGATCCCTCTTGTAACTTATTAGTCTATTTAAGTAAATAAATGTTCCCATTTTGTTATGGTTTTCCTATGGCATGCTGTATCAAATGTTTGGTCTAGATACTGTGTTTCTAAGCAGGAGACTAGATTAGCTACTGGAATTGGTGATTTGGAAGGTGAGTGTCAAGTCTTTGTAAAATTGATATCTGCTCTGTGCACAGGAACAGCTTAATCCACTGGGATCCCAGCCATTTGAGTGGGTAAAATATAAGGAGAGGGTTTTGACTGTGCCAGCTGTGCAACTGGGAAGCAGCTGGTGTGCTGCTGCAGAGCAGTTGGCAGCGCTGAGCAGTGACAGAGGGGCTTTGAAGTCAGATTGGAGTATAAACACTTGTGTAGCTGAAACAGTTAGAGGAAATATTTCTATACCTCTGTTATTAACTGATTATGAGGACTTGAGCTAATGGTTTAACTGTAAGCTTTGTTATGACAAATAGACTCATGAAGAATGTAGCTTATTTGGGACTGCAGTGAAATTGGTGGAGCAAAAGCAGATTTTCTCTGTATGTTTGGTGGAGAGAGGTGGGAATGTCACTGAAACATGCCATTGAAAAGTATTTTAAGTATTTTGTGTGTGTTCTTACACAACTAACTTAAGCATTATACAAACAGGTAGGGTGTTGGAAAAGTGTTTTAAAGGCAAGAGAGTGAAAAAAACCCCTTAAGTATAAATTTACTTTTTTATAATGTTAAGACCACCTTTAAAGTACTATGATTTAAAATAGTTTTAACTGGAAAAGAATTGCAAAGTTTAACTGGGCGAGGAAAAGAAATACCTTTCTGCTGAAGTTTCAAGTTAAACTGCTAACCTCTCAAATGCTGAATCAGCTTTTGACAGTAATATTTCTTTCTGCAGAAATAACATTTTCAACAGATTTTTCTTAATAACTGGTTTATTCAGAGACTGGAAGCTAGTTGGAAGCCGAAAGTAAGGATGCTTTGGTCCCATCTTCAGTGTATCTATCTGCAAAAATGAGCCTGAAGCAATGATATGCACCAGTTCTCCAATCACACACACACACACACACACACACAAAAGTAGCAATTAGAAGGCTTTCTGATTTATAGTAACTGCAGGCAATAATGTATTTGTTAAAAGATAAAACCTAGTTTTGTGTGTTTTTTTTGTCTACCATTTAAAATGGTTTATTTACTAAAAAATTTTAAATCGTAATATTAATGTATTTTAGTTCCAGTTCTCTTTTAAATGCTCCTTAAGACAAATTATATGGAAATATTTTTTATTTTCTCTTTACTAGGCCTCAATTACATATGTCTTAATACTAAAATGTAAATTGGGAATTTGAATACATATGAAATTTCTGAGGTTCATTGTTGTGTATTTCTTTTTTGGAAAAAATTGCAAATTTAATATAACAATTCTATTAGTCAAAAATAGATTTTAATGATTACCAGCTGATAATGTGTAACCATTTGAAGTAAATAATTTCACATAAACTTATAACAAGTAATAAAATAAGTTTTCATCTTGAGTAAAATGGTAGATTAGAGTTTATTTTCAATGGAAATAATAAGTAGGAGAAACTTGGATATCTCTTAGCAGCTTTTATTCTTGAAAGCAAAGAATCCTGTCCTTATTGGGCTATGAAAAATCCAAACATAGAGATCGTGGGGTTAAGTCTTAAATCTAGCAATGTGCTGTAAATAAAGGTATAGCTGATGTGTCTGAGAACCAAGTCACCAGATTTTCATTCAGGAGGTAATTTCTTTTTTATGGTGGACAGTAAAGAAAGGAGTTTTAATTATATTCATTTAATGGTGCCATTTCTCAACAAAGTCATGTACTTACTGCAAAATGTTTTCCTGTGATGACCTTTTTTGCTTCTTATGTAACCATGTCTGATGTACGTTTCTGTTTATATAAAAAAAAGAAACCCTACATGAATCAAAGCAACTAAAACAAAACCAAAAACCACCAAAAAAACCCCCGCAAACCCCTAAGAATCAAATCTACTATTTAGACTTAAGTCTACTTACTATTTATAATATTTTATAAATATTATAAAATGCATTGATAAGTAGATTCATGACTTTTACAGTTATGAGGGAGGTGAAACAAAGCCTGGAGTAATGTACAATGACTTTCCCGTTTGTCTTCTGAAACCTCATTACACTTTGCAAATCTATCTGCCTGTATTAATGCTGATCCACTAATGCTAATTCTAGGGAGCTAAATGCAGTATATTTCTGCTGTTTCCTGATTGTCAGTAATCTTGAAGATAGTACTTACATCCATATTGGTCAATGCAATGTTTGGAGCCTTTTATTTGCAGTTGCTACTCATCAAGACTAAGCTAAATTTTTGGTGCCCCAAATCAAAAGCACTGTTGATGTCTTAGTAAAAATTCTGGGAGAAGGAGCAGTGTTAGTTCCTCTGAGAGCAAATAGAAAAACGGTGGCTTTTTTTCTCTTTTCATAATATGTTTAACATGAAATAAGATAGAGGCTAGGAATTAGGGTTGAATGATTTAAATTGAAATGATTGCTGTAGGTTTATAATGCTTAAGCATAGTAGGCCATACTTCAGCACTGCCAACCCTAAAACTGTTTTAGAAGTACTTAGGTAACACACTGTCTGTGCAAAATATGCTCAGGTATTTTTGAGGAATTCATGGTTAGGTAGTGTAAGGTCGTGTGGAACCAGAGTAATATGCACCTCTGAGCTGGCTGGGTGCACAGTGGTTTGTAAACACAAGTATGTATATGTTGATAGGTATGTACAGTTACACATGCGTATGGATAGTGATCCAGTAAAGCTCAAAGCCTGAGTTACATTTGAGAAGCTGTCTTCTATATTTTTGTTCATGAAATTTTCTGATTGAAAAGGAATACAAATGAAAAAAATCCACTTTATATAAAATGTATTTTAAAAACGCTTACAAGAAGAAAAGAGATGATGGAGATTAAGCAATGCTGTCCCCGTGCTATTTACATGCAGTGACGAAGCATTTCCATAATGTGATTACTTTTCACATTAAGTTGAGTGAATTATAGCACATTTTCTCTGAAGTGTATGCTGTGGTTGTGACATGAGTGAATTCTGGGGCTTTTAAAATATTTCAAGTGTCCTGTACTCATGGCTGCTTTACAGTCAGTTCAGTTCAGCACTTACTAAGCACAGATTTGTAGAACGATTTGGGCTGGAAGGAATCTTAGAGATCATCTAGTTCCACCCCCCCTGCCATGGGCAGGGACACCTCCTTCTAGAGCCCCATCCAACCTGGTCTTGAACACTGCCAGGGATGAGACATCCACAAAGTTCTCTGGGTAAACTGTTCCAGTGTCTCACCACTCTCATAGTGAAGAATTTCTTCATAATACTTAATCTAAAGCTCCTCTCTTTCAATTTAAAGTCATGATCCCTTGTCTTGTCACTACATGCCCTTGTAAAAAGTCCTTCTCCAGCTTTTGGGCAGCTAGTAAGAGACCTGTCACCTGTCTCTGCCCTCCCTTCGGTCCTGACTCATCAGCTCTTGCTTGGCTCCTCATCAATTCCCAGGCAGAGCTCCACACACTCCAGCTGGTCAGTGACATAGAGGATGAAATCCTGTCCTCACTTCCCCTTCCTGTCCTTCCTGAAGAGGCTGTACCCTCCATTTCAACACTTCAGTAATTACTATTGCTATTACTACTATTACTATAATTACTGTTACTATTACTACTATTACTATCCTAAAGCAATTATTAGGAAACATAATTTCTTTTTTTAAAGGGAATGCAATAATAGAGACATATCTTAATGGATTACAGTGAGTGAAGGAAATGTTTTTGGAAGGAAGACACGAGCAGAGGGAGTAAACATGACATGTTTATGGTATTGTGCATAATGCCTTAAATTTAATTTTATTTCATGTCTTTAATACTAATTGTTGATGCTAATGTTAAGCCGAGGTAATAGTTCAATAGCAAACTTTAAAACCCTGAGGTTGTTCTATTGAGTGGAAGACATTAAAGTGACATCGAAAGAAATGCTGTCACTGGAGTTTGCCAACCTTTTAGCAGAATAAAATGTATATAAAAGGCCAGGAATAAATGAATACATCAGATTTCACAGTGCTTCTAACCTCAGAGCCAGGCTGCATTCATATATCAGTTCTTCTGGCAGAGAAAGTGCTGTGTTGCTTTTGGCAAGTTATTAAACATCTGAGCCTTAATTTTCCATCTGAGGGAGAAGGATATTATTATCTCTCTCAGTGGATATTGAAGATACATTTTTTAACACATCTTGAAGATATTCAGATGCTACAGTACTAGGAAAGGAGGATGGCCTTGGAAATACAAAGATGAAGCCAGATAAAAGTTAGTCAATATTGCTTTCCTTTGCCCCCAGAGCACAAATAAGTTTTATCCTCTCTGAAGTATTTTTTGGATTAGGATGGTTTTTTTAGCCTTTTGGTCAAAAACAATGAAATCAACCTTTGCTAAAACTGAAGTTAGGCACCTTCTTGTGGAAGAGTGTTTTATTTCTGATGTTCCAAGTGTAACGGCCTTCACACCACAGTCTAAGGAAAATCATTTCTACTAGAAAGTAACTAACTAATTCTGCTCTTGAGGTGTTTTATTAAGGTAAACCCACATTTTTCGGTGTAAGTTAACAAGTAAGTGTTAATCCGTCCTATGTTTTCCCTAACTTCTGTTATAAAAGAAATAAAAGGAATCTGTTTTAATTGTTTACATTAAGAATAAAGGGTGTAATTGTAATCTTTTCGTATTAATACGTTGGTTGGTCTTAATGCCAAGCTTACGTTAACATCTTGGTTTGTTCAGAAAGGATTTACGTGCATTAATAATATGCTAGTTATACTTAATGTGTGACTCAGGGAGTCCTTGTAGCATTTTAGATTTAAATTTTCTTGTGTGGTTTTGGACCTTGGGGGTATTTTTTGGTGGTTTTTGGGGGGTTTTGTTTGTTTGTTTCCACACTGTTCTGTGTCTCTTCATTCATGTATTGGCCTTGGCTAAAGGAAGACCTGGCTTTGTGGATTTTTAGCTTTATGCTTACATAATAAATTGGGGGGTTGACTTTGTGGCTTTTTTTCCTGCATGTATGTTTAGAAACCTGCTGCTATTTTTTTTTTCCTAATACTGATACACAGGCTTCAAAGTGCATTGTATGGAAATGGGTTCATGCCTTTAATTGGTATTTGTTTTCATTACTTTGACTTGAGGTTTTGGTTAAAGAACAGCTGTGTGATAAGGGCAGGCTTAATGTTGTTTATATTACCTGGGTTTGAAATGAAAAGCAGCAATTAAAAAATGTAAATGAATATTTCTGGAAAGTGACCCCAGGGATGCACTTGGTGTATGTTGTTTGCTACAGTTTATGCAATGGAGGCGTATTATACATTTTAATATTCAATAATATCTTGGCCCTTGCCTTCTTAAAAGTTGAGCTTTAGGAGAATACAGTTGGCAGAGTAAGACTAGAGGATGAAATGTATTAATTTAGCACAAGGAAATCCCAAACCCAAGTCTCTTGAAATTTGAGATCATCTCAAACAATGCACCAACTTCGAAACCTGTATTGGCTTTCCCAGAGTTGCACAAAGACCGCTACATGCTCTCACCTAGTAACCTCTGGTATTCCCTGTTTTGTGAAAGAGCCTCTGTAACTTCTACATTTGCATTGAAATGGCTTGGGAAACAGCAAGGCTCAGGCATTGCATAATTCTGGGAGTGATGTGGCTGCAGTGGCTGTTTCATTTGTTTTATGATAGACATGTGCTATGAGCAGGGAAGAATTAGAGTAAGAAAATGATAGTCTAATTATTCAGGTATGGAACACGAATTTATTTCAGATCTCTGTAAATACTACTGGCAGCCTTTGCTGTTAATCATCATATTAAACAGTCCTCAGCAGGCCAACATTATTAAGCTGCACTTTCAAAGATAGAGTTGAATTGCTTGACTGCCAATTGCCAGCTGTTTTTTAAAAATACACGGTCAGTAAGTAGGCCTATCAAAAAATCATTGTGCCAGTCATTTCAGTCTCAGCACTCATTTGAAGCAGAAATACCCCAGCATAGAAATGAGTATAGAGTATGAGGAATGAGATGGAGGGCATCCTGTATTCTTTATGCTGAAAAAATCCAAATTACTCTACTTGCTTTCTCTCCCCATTCATGAAGGTGTACAAGTGCCGCCAACAGCTGAGGCGAGGCAGGAAGAGCTGTTCTTCTCCCTTGATAGGATGTGTGATCTTCAAAGCCAGGATGTCTGCTGCATCACTTTGCGGATGCCAATTTTCAGGAAAGTTAAGGAGGTGTAAGAATGATTCAGTAATTTTATAAATTACAGAAAATCAGTAATTTTAGAAATTACATTAGAAATCCTTATTGTCTCAAACCCTTGAAGTTCAGCAAGGGCCAGTCTTCATTCCAAAAAAGAATTTTTCTTTTGCTTTTGTAATTTCATCCAACTTTTCACAAACTTGGCACCCTGAGAATACTTTTAATGAATCCTTATTACAGACTTCTCAAAGCCTAGCTGAAACTTTCTAGGATTTCATACTGAAGAAGTACCCTTGAACTCCTTGTACGATCAGTGCTAACCTACCTGTGCGCATACTGAAGCATGAGATGGGACTTCCATCTGAAAAGAGGCAGAGCCAGACTGCTACTGGGATGTATCCCTCAGGTTTCAGATGATAATCTGAGGCACCTGGAGGATGTGAGAGCAAGGATGCTATTTTTCCACTGAGTATATTCAATGCTTCTAATACATGCAGAAAAAGGAGCCCAATATGGAATTTGCAGGGTGCGGGAAGGTGTTGGAAAAGGACATTGGTGTGTATGGGTATGTATGAAGGGTAAAAGCACAAGAGTGGGTGTGGAGGGCTAGAAGCAAAGGCAGCATCAGAAGAAGTTTTAGGGAGGGTGGGCAAGAGTTTAGGAGTGTGTGGGAAGATGGTATCTAATATTTGGTGCACAAGGTCCTTTTGGGAATTCAGCTCCTTCTGTGGAGTCATCAGTCTCCCCATTCTGTTTCAGCAAACAGGCGTGAAACTGATATGCATGCCCTACAAACAGCTAATCCATTTTGGGATGGAAGCTATTACTGTTGTCACTTTTTAAACTTAATTACAGCAGCCTGTGATCTAGTCTTCCTGTTAACAAGATAGCTGCAGATAAATCTGTGTGAGAGAGATATGGATCAATAGGTATTTTAGAGGAAGGGGCAATGTTACATACAATGGATTTGAACCAGAATGCCTTGTTAAAATTTATCTTTAGCTGCACCTTTAGTTTCTTGCACTTCTTTTACTCATTTTTTTATGTTGGAGTTTCAGTGTTGCCAGTCCTGGCAACTTAATTGTGGGTTTCATAACCTTTGCTCTTGTTCTGGAATGTTTAGAATTTGTCATTTATGTGACAATTGTCCTAGAATTTCAAAAGTAACTAAGAGATGAAATCCATGTGTATACTGAAGACTTACTTAAAATTGCATTGGGGATGCTGAGTGTCTTTTGTAAACTACCCTTAAACTTTTTTCTTTTTTTCTTTTCTCATTAGACCAAGGAGGGCAACAGAACCTGAGGGGATATGAATAAATGAATTGGTTTTGTGCTGGTGGTACTGGCCTTCAGAGAAACTGGGAAAGGTGATGTCCCCCTTCCCAGAGCTGTGAAAACTGTGATAAAACCGATTAGCCATCTGTGCATGTGTTGTAATTGGTGGTTTCTGCTGTCATGGGCAGTTAAAGAACAATCAGACTTTTGTGAGTTTATCTCCCAATGTACTGGTTGCACTGAGGTTAATGAGACTCCCTAGGAATATAAACACGTTGTGTGTAAATGTAGAGTATGAGGTGTGTATTTTTATTGTAACATTTCAAATAGAAACCATTTATTTGGGAAGTGTTAAGTCTGTGGTTGGCATATGAAATTCAAAGGCAGCTGTAAGACATTTTGAAGTCATCTTATGCATGGTTTTTGATATCCCTGTAGCCTCAGTGGAATCTTAGATGGAATTCTTTTTGTCTGAATTTTTATTGCCTCAGTAATCGTATCTGTTCATACTCAGTCTTTTTACATTTTGAATTGTTTCCATAACCTTTCCTGAGGACAAACAGATATCCTATTAGATATATGAGCCTTCAATATTATAAGCTGTAAAAACATTGCAGGATTTTTGTCAGTCATTTTTGTCAAAAGTCTGTCAGACAGCAGCCATAATGTTATGCTGGAGTACTTCACGCATATATGTTCCTTCAAAGACATCTAGTTCTGCTGAGAATTATACCTCAAAAGAGTTGTTCTGTAGCATTTACATTTCTGAGGCCTTCAAACATTTCCTCAGTGAAACTTTAAGTTGACATTTGTCCTTGAATTGCTCTAGGCGAAACATAGTTTATATGTTTTGATGCTTCTCCTGTTCTAGATCCACTTAGATGCTTGTTTAAATGCAGTATTGTTTTTTATGGTAGAACTTCTGTTTTGCTCCTGATCCTGTAAAAGGTTTTGTAAACAGAGGATTTCATCCAATAAAATGGGATCTACACATAGAATATCTCATGTTGGAAGGGACCCATAAGGATCACTAAGTCCAACTCCCTGCTTTTTGCAGGACTACCTAAAACTAAACCGTATGACTAAGGGCATCGTACAGACACTCCTTGAACTCTTGACAGGTTTGATGCCATGACCACTTCCCTGAGGAGCCTATTCCAGTGACTGACCATCCCCTCAGTGAAGAACCTTTTTCTGATGTCCAATCTAAACTTCACCAGGCAAAGGTTCATACCTTTTCCTTGTCTCCTATTGCTGGTCATGTACATCTATGTGTAGGCTGGGTTGTTTTTAATTTGAGTTACACCTTTAAAGTTGAGTAGAGTTTGCCTAATGTTATGTGGGAGTCTAATTGTTACTCATTGGCATTATGTGAGGTAGCACAACCTGGCTGAAGATGGAATGCTTTATTTAAATATCAGACCCTAGACAGCATGAGAGAAACAATTATATAAAGTTACAGCAATTATATTGTTCAGATTGCAGATTAATACTTTTCTTTCCACAGAAAGAAAAGGTACATTATGGCTGAGAGCACATAACTAAAATGACAAGTACATGCCTTGCTGCAAGTGTCTTTCTTGGCTTTTTTTTTTTTTTAATAGTTGGTATCACTGTTTTCTGAACCAGTTCTTCTCTTACCTCTGAACTGTTCTGCTTCTGAGCACTGAAACAGAAGGCAAGGGAAGGTGGAGTTCCCTCTCTCTTTCACTTGCAGGCCATGGACACTCGTCCTGCTTCTCTGTCTATAAAGTGTCTAGTAGAGTGGAGTGCTATTCTAATGACTAGACTGCTAGGGTAATACTAATTTTATTTTAGAGTTTTAATTAAAACATCTTACTAATTGAAAGAACAACAGAACAATAAAGTATCAGTGATTCTGCTTCATAAGAGAAGTTTCTTAACATCCAGATTGTGAAGAAATTGTGTTCACTGCTGCATAGTTATGTCCATGAACCATGTAGCAAGTGCTGCCTCATTTTTTTGAGAGTTTATGGTTCCTTTCTGGAAAAGAATGTGAGATTTATCTTAAGAAAATAGCTGAAACAATACATTATTATAATTTTAACTGCATCTAAATAGCCATGGGACCTCTTAGATTATGAGGATGACTGATTTAAGGGGGTTTGGCTTTGTTTTATGGTACAGTAAGAATTCTTTCTGTAGTAATCTTCTGCTAAATCAGTCAGAAATAAAATATAGTTCCAGGTTTGATTTTTTCCCCCAGAAGATTTTGCAAGTGGGTTTAGTCTTGTGAGAGTTCTGAAGAAGGAAGTAAATGTCTGAGCATCGAGGCGACTGTGCTTCAGGAGAGATAAATGGCTACCTCATTCTTCTCCTGCAAAATAGTTTGTTATGTGCAGAGTTTAGATACCTTCTGGAATAGCCAGAACAAAAATAGTGAAGTGTCAAAGTAATGTGTGGTATCTGTGATATATGGAGGTTTTTTCTTGGTGTTTGGAAGAAAACACACCCTTCGTCCACCTCCCCACCTACAATACTGCAGAGAGCTCGTACGCTAAACTGTAAATGTTCAGTATTTTATAGACTTTCTGACTTGAAACATTGTGCTGTAAATCCTGCAGCAGTGACTTAAGTGGAAGAAGGTACCCATTCTCAACTTTCAACCTGTCATTTCTGTAGAATCATTCACCTGTTTTTGTCATAGGCCTTAACTTCTTCTCTTTCCTCATGTGGTAGAGAGTCTTCAACTTGACACAAGAGAGAGACATAAGCTAGATAGATTAATCAATGCATTTGTTTCCATGTCATTTAACTAAAATTAATTTCATATGCATTTGAATTTGTTAGACTGAAATAGTATGTTTCCTCTAAAATTTCTTACTGAAATTCAAGAAATTACTGAATATCTGAAACAAGGTAATGGAAATTCTTTCCCTCCTCCGAAATTAGTATTTTGCTCCTTTTTTAATTATTAAAACCTTTGGGGCTTATTGAATTTTCTTGATAGGTCACAAATATTTGCTCTTGAGATGAGTAAGTCAAATCTGGTGGTGTATAAATCATCTCCAGCCTTCTGCAACCACTGTGTGCTCCATCACGTGAAAATCTATGTTCTTCTACTTCTCAGGAAGATGGTAGGGCAGAATATCTCCAGGGAGCCTGTTTAGGAACATGCTCTAATGAGGTCCAGCTCCAGAGGTGCTGAAAGAGATGGTCTGAGGAGGGAAAAAAACCTAGGTGGAGTTTCCTGTGTGAGTGAACACGTAAGGTGCCGTAGCTGTGTTACCACTAATTGTATTTTGTAGAGGTAGTTTTTATAGTATGAGGAAGAGGCTTTTTTCTCCAGTCATGTCTGAAGTTCTCTATCTTCAACAGCTCCCTCCTTCTGAGATCCTCTCAAATTCTTGCCTAAGATGTCCTGGGAAAACAGATAAGCTGCTCAACATACATTAAAGCTTTATCAATTTCTGGACTAAAATGCCCTTCAGTGAGAATGCCCAGGTGAATGCAACTTTGTTGTCTGAATTGCTGAGATAAAATGGGAGAAGAGCAGTCTGCAAGGGGCTAGTGACTCAAATGATAAAGGGCTTTATAGATCAAAACTAACACTTCAAATTTAACTAAAGAACAGATCAGTATTAGTGCAATACCTGCAGTTCTGGTGCTTGTTTCCTGTGAGCACTTGACTCAGCATTGCATCGGGTTGAGCTTCAACACACCTTTTTGATATACATCATTCTGTGCTGATTTCATTAGGAAAGAACACAGGTATGGGTAACTGCAGTGGAACTCTTGTCCATTAGGTAGTGCAGCCTTGTGGACAAATGTAGCTGGAAGTAGGGGAGATGATTGTCACAGCTGCTTCTCATATTTGATCATGAGAACCAGCAAGATTCCTGAATCAGGTATTACCTGAGTGTTTCTCTTTATTTTTTTGTCAGCAACTTCTTTAATCTCATACCACAGATTTTCCAATCATTGTGGTTTGCGTGATGCTTATACATTCATCACATCTATCGTGTATCCCATGCAGAACAGGTAAAATACCCATTATTGAGACCTAGAGGGGAAAGGTGACTAATGCTCCAGGGAGAAGGTAAAAACATGGAAGAGAGATGAAAAAATGACACATATAAAAAAAAAAGCTATTTTTTTGGTTGAACTGCCAAGAGTTGCCTAAAGATTCTACAAGATAGACTATTTGGATGATAAAAGAATAATGGTATTTCATGCTGAAATGTACAGACTTAGGTATATGAAGAACTTAATTGCAGCTAGGCATGTGTGAGTCTAAACAAATTACATTATTCTGGATAAGAATTATAGGGTCATTGAATAATAGCTTGAAGATAGTGATTCAGTGTTCAGCAGTAGTCTAAAAAATAAGTAAACCTTCAGAAAATAATTTGAAAGGAAAGGAGAGCAAAACCAAAGCTGCTGTTGTGTTATTGCAGAAATTCTCTTTGTGTAAATGTCATCTCAAATATTAGCCATCATAAACCAAAAATGACACAGAAGTCACAGAGGGAGAAGACAAGAATGATCAGTCAGAAGTTCAGTATATCTTCCATGGACTTGAAGGTAGTTTCTACTTAGTGAGAAATAATCAGGTTTTTTGTGTTGGTTTTTAAAAGAAGGAATAGTTTCTAACTGTGTAACGTTCTACTAATCTGGAGGCCAAAGGTATAAACGAGTTCAAAAGTGAAGGTCCTTCATGAAGTTGTGAAGGATAGGTCTGGATTTAATCTTTGAATTATGAGGTAAACTGCTGGTGGTTAGAAGGATAAACAGGAGGAAGGAACACAAACTTGGTTGCTTTCAAAAACAGGCTAGAGGAACTTTTATTCTGAGCTTGTATGACTCACCATGTATGTTCCTCTGACAACTTTCAGTTATGTTAATATTAAAAAAGTTGGTGTTTTTTTTTTTTTTTTTTTAATTAAGGCTTTATACCTATTCTACAGTGATGACCTGTTCAGATAACAGAAATATTGTAACATTTCTAGGGGGAGAGCTGAGAACTGAGCCTTCATTCAGCAGAACCAAGAGGAAGGAGATTGATTTGTATACCTTACTGTATAGTACATTATATATGAACCTGTAATCTATATTAGTTTGGCATAACTCTTTCCCTGACATAAACACATCTGTTGTCTGTTACTGTCCCCATAATAATAAGGTGACAGCCATGGAGACTGATGCATATCATGTATGTTGAATCCATTAAGGTATCTGAGATGGTAGTGAATCAGTTATTTGTTCTTCCACATGATGAGTTTGTGGCTTCATTTTCTGTAGATGATTGCTGTAATTAACATGCTTTATAGTGTCTCATATTTCTCAGTAACTTCCCGTGACGAAGAGCAGAACCTTAGATACCTGCCAGTGGTACTTGTCACAGAGTGTACCATGGCTCCAGGGCTGGTGGTTCTTCTGCCACTTGTCACAGCTTGAAAATGAACATTGTGAAGAGTAAAAATATAAACAGGTTGTTGACCTGCTAAAAGGTTGTGAGGAGCCTGGAACAATTGCTGAAATTCTCTCACACCACAGAACACCATATTTAGGATTAAAAGTCGCTGCTGTGAGGTTCTTCTATTAACAGTGGCAGTTATCTCTGAAAACAGAACCAATCAGATGGTTCCTTTAGCAGTGGCCTGGAGATGTCTTGCGAGATTCCCTTCCTTGCTTCAGGTTTGGTATTTGGACACTAAATTTCAGGAAGGTGAGAATGAGGGTAATTGTTCTGCCAGGATTCCACTGGAGGTATATGCAGGTAAACCTCATGTAAATGCACAGTCATGTAAACAACTTTGAGTCTTAACCTCTTGTGTTCACTAGTTTGGGGTACTTGAAGGTCCCACATGAGAGAATGAAGACAAGAATAATCATGACATTGCCTCAGTTCCCTCCTACTATGAATGCCAGTGGGAGAAAGGCTCTGACATTCACTTGGTTTTGTCCTAGTTTTGGCTGGGATGGAATTATTTCCTTCCTAGTAGCTAGTGCAGAGCTGTGTTTTGGCTTAGTCTGAGAACAATGCTGACAACACACCGATGTTTTAGTTGTTGCTGTGTAGCACTTATCCTGATCAAGGGCTTTTCAGTCTCTCATGCTCTGCCAGTGAGGAGGGGCACAAGAAGCTGGGAGGGAGCAGAGACAGGACACCTGACCTGAACTAGCCAAAGAGGTGTTCCATGCCCCAGCACATCATGAACCAGTATATAAACTGGGTGGGGCTGATCACTGCTTGGTGATGGGCTGGGTATTGGTCAGTGGATGGTGAGACATTGTATTGTGCATCACTGCTGTTTGGTGGGGTGTTTGGTTTATTCCTGTTTGTTTGGATTATTTTTTTGTTTTAGTTTTATATCTCCTTGTTACTTCCCTTTTCATTATTATTATCATTATTAGTCTTGTAGTTAATAATTAAACTGTTCTTATCTCAACCCATGGATATTTTTTTTTTTCCTGAATTTCCTCCCCATACCCCTGAGGTGGGGAAGAGTGACTGAGCAGCTGCTTGGTACTTACTTGCCAACTGGGGTTAAACCACGACAGGTTTCCAGGTTGGTACTGCAGATAATCCATCATTCTTCTTCAATGCCAAAAGTGTTATCCTTCTTTAATAGAGCAGTTATATTCACCTCAACACTCATCGTTGCCTTTTGTTGAGAAAATATAGGATACATTAAATTTTAAAGTAAATTAAGTTTCAGGCTTCAAGTCAATCCATGAACACCTTCTCAAGCTGTCTGGCATTCTGTAGAAGTAGTTTCTATGTGTACTATAGAGGCCACAGAGGAAGCTCTCAAGAGTTCTGATTAATTTTCTGAAACTAATCTATATGATGCCTATAGTGGTTGGCCATATCATCTCACTTTTGGGTTGCCTTCAGAGTTTCATCACTTCATAGTCTAGATTGCCTTAAAGCTATAAATTGATAGGATTCTTATTTCCATATAGTTTCTGCTCTTTCCTCAGAGGACACCAGGGTCTTGGCCTGCGGAACCTTGAATTCATAGATCATGTGATCTTTTGCTGTGATCCTCAGTGGATTTTTCAGCAGAAATTTTGATTATCCTTTTTAATGAAGTGTGTAGAGGGATAGAGGCAGCTGAACAGTGATGGCGAGCTGAAGTCTTTCTCTTGTACGTAGGTAATTCAATTCCAGCGTAAGAGTTGTCAACAGTTACTCCCATCTGAAGGTGGTTGCTTTTACTGTTCTTGTGGTATGAATTCATCATTTGCATTATGTGACAAACTCAGGACTAAAACTGTGGCTCAAAGGAACAATGCTTAGTGAAGAACAGAACTGATATGATTATTTCAAAGTGGGTTCTATAAACACACAGCTTACTGTAGCTTATCTACATTATAGGAATGTGGAGGTTGATTTGGCTTTGTTTTTTTTTTAACTACATTTTGTGCATAAATACTTTTTTTAGTTAGAAAACTTGAGATTTTTCCATTGCATTATAGAAAGACATCAGGTGATATGAGAAAAAAAAAAAAAGAACAACAAAGCCTTTCATGTGAGTGCCTCAAAGTGAAAATGAAGGAAGGCTAAAATCCAGTGCTTTCAAATAAGATGAGAATTCTAGTGCATGACACATTTAAACTTGAGAAAGAGATGAAGGTGAACTCATCTTTTTGTGTTAAGTTTTAATTCATTTATAGAAAGCTTTCTTCTCCTAGCTATAATGCTATGGATGATTTTGAAATGGGATATCATTGAGCTTTGTCCTTCTATGGGATCAGCTGTAGCAATATATGTAACTCAAAAAATGAAACATTTTCAGAGATTCTTCCCTGGGGTTTATACTGGTACGTATTGAAAAGCTGGTGTGAATTCTTTGTAAGTCTTCCTAAAGAAAAACTTTGTAAACTGTGTCTCTAGTATTCAACATTAATGTTTTTGTCATAGAAATATTATTACACTTTCCTGATTAGCTAGATTTGGTTTAGGTTTGTTTTTGCTGGAAGAGAGGGGTGTACTGTAAATACAAGAATTGTCAGCTATGTGGTTTTAGGAATTGCATCTCATATTATATAGGTTACTTTAATTAAAGCTACTCCACTAAGCTATCTTACTGATTGTGTCTGCTTCCAGACAGAGTGCATACATTAGAATTTATACTGCTTGAGTTCTTTGTGGTGTTTTTGAAAAATGACTAACTGATTTTCTGAGTAGTCTAGGTTATGCTGCTCTGTATTCAGTACATTAGTAACATTAAGTCATAGTGCTGGAACATGAGGTTATGTGTATTTACAGGTACATCATAAGTCTTGGGAATTATGGTGCATTTTTGGTCTATAATTTTTTTATGTATTGCAAAGATGCCTCCATTTCTGTTGTGAAATGTTGCTGCTGTTGACAGCACAAACAACTGTATGATGCTGAAGATGAATGACTGCTATCTCTTAGTGTCTTTCAGCTGGGGATGAGGAAATTAGGGAAACAAGATGCAGCTTATTTTACGTAACAGTTGGTATAGGCTTTGTACTCTTTCCAGATAGCCTTTTTTTTTCTACAGCATAATTTTAAGATATTATAAAGGCCCAAACACAGTACTAGGTGGGATAGAATTCTGTCTGTAGTAGTTGGGTTTGTTTTTGCAAGTAAGAGTGGGATGTGGCTGGCAGAAGACTATTTGTTTTTATATAGCAAAGCATGCTATATTATTGCAGCGTAACATATACTGGAGTCCTGTTTTGCATCTAACTAGATATCCACCCCCAGTGGAAAAGCTTGCAGATCTGCTCTCTTATTAAAAGTCAAATGATGATGAAATTCCATACCTTGACTAAGCTCAGCATCTGGTATCTGTGTGTGTTAACTGCTAATCATGCTGCAGATGAGGCTTTTACATTTCTTCTTATTAAGTACTTCTGGCTAATAATTAGAGGCTAACGGAATTCCTTAGAACGGTATTTATGAAGTACCTTTAACTAAGAGCTTAAAAAAAAAAAAAAGAAAAAAGAAAAAAGTGAGGCTTGGAAAATAGTATTCAACTTCCCTAAGAGGAAATCCTAAATCATGGTAAAAGAAATCAAGTTCTTATCATAGATGTGTTGCACCAAAGTGGTTTAGTCTGAATTATTTTATTTATATGAGATCTTTACTAGCATAACAGGAAACACAGAAGTATCTATAACAGATAAAACAATCTCAGTGTAACTGTAATAGAGTTCACAGGAAGATATGGCTTTGCTAGGAATGTCAGGGTTAGGTTTTCCTATTGCACAGAAGACATATAGTTGTCCAGAGTCATTGGATTAATGTTTTATATGCAAAGACTGTTTTCACTGAGTTGAAAATGTATCTGGACTGGTTCAAGTATTTTTCAGATGTGTAAAATCATTACAGAATGTTCTCCATGTTGTTGTTGTTCCCTTTGAACTTGCACTTTAAACATTCTTTTTAATGCAAAGTGTATTTGAAATCAATCACTAAAACCACGAAATCTCTTTTTTTGGTCTTAAAAGTTGCAAAAATAATTGGCATTATGTTACATTGCATTTTATTTCAGAAAGTGACTTTTTAAATGAAGTCCTACCATACCAGGTAGTGCAGATGGTATAGTTCAAATATTGGTATAGCGAAGCAACTTTAACAGCATGGTGTACTTGGAATAACTTGTCACGCATTCCATTGTGCAATATTATCCTCTGCGTCACATGCCATCTTAAGAGAAAAAACTATATTCTTTGCATTCAACACATTTTTGTTACTTCTGGGTTGTTTTATTAAAATCACGTCTTGTGTACCCTATGTATTCTAACTTCAAACTAAACCCGTACTTGCCAGTTTAGGGAAGGAGCCATATTTTGTGATCACCTGTGACAGTAAGGAACTGAACTAGACTTGGACAGGTATTGTCCCTTCCAGTCCTCTCTGTCTGAATACAACTTGTTAAGCATCTTGTTAAATCAGTTTTCATGAAGTGTTATCAGTGTTTATGAAGTGGCTGGCCAGGTGTCCAAGTGACTTCCACAAGTGAGTAAATTTTTAAAACTGTAAAGTGTGTTTACCCTTCCTTGTGTATTCAGTCTGCAGTTGCCAAAATGGAAAGGCATGTGTTGAGGAGCAGTGACTCTCCTTAGTCATGCACTTTCTCCTATGAGGAGAAAATGAAGCTCATGAGGATGTATGATACTTGTACAAATTACTGCACGTGGTTATTACTTCTTGAAGAGGAGGGAAGAGTCAGCTGCCTTTCTCCCTTGCTTCCTCTCTGCCCTACTCTCCTCTCTCTTGGATGACTCAATGTAGACTAATGGAAAGAGGATATCACTTAGAATTTCCATTTGAACTCTTTATAGTATGACCACACAGAACACAAGGTAACTACTGGCATTCTTTTCATTAAATTTTATTAATAAGTGATGGTTTGCATGCTTAGTTGATTGACCATCAGAGCTGTGACATTGTGTAATCTTTCTGGTTTACATATAGCTATTTGCAGATGACTGTATAACTAATATGCTGAAAAGCAACAGACATGCCTGCTTACATATGAGAAATTGTTCTCAAGTGCCACAGAGCATTTTGGAGTTTGCCCTGGGATGAAAGCCATGACATGACTGACTGACTTACAGTACTGATAATGTGAAACTTGTATTTGTAGCTGGTTTCCATGCAGAGTTTTAAAACCTAAACACATAGGTATTTGACTTCTTTTTTTTTTCTCCCTTTTAATTGTACTGAATTGGTTTTTTAGGTCAGTCACTCTCTCACCCCCTTAGGAAACAAACCAGTCCTGTGTTACAAGGGTCTCTGTGTGGTCCACCTATTCCAGTTGTAATTCTAGATAGCCTTTTTCTTTTGGTTGGGAAGCACAGGTGAAGGAGAGGGATAAGAATAGTAGGGAGTAAAGCAGAAATGCTGAGAAGCCTGCATGAATGAACAAGAACTTCCTAATGAGACTCAAATGTAAAAAGGAAGCATACTGAGGATGAGCCGGCAGTGTGCACTCGTAGCCCTGCGCTGTGCACTGGGCTGCATCAAAAGAAGCATGACCAGCAAGTCAAAGGAGGTGAATCCTGCCCTTCTACTCTGCTCTCCTGAGACCTCACTTGGAGTATTGTGTACAGTTCTGGTGTCCTCAACATAAAAAGGACATGGAACTGTTGGAACAAGTC
>JANHGB010045970.1:31684-41969 GCA_026283785.1 Coracopsis vasa | reverse complement strand
CGCGGTTGGCGCCCCGCCACGGGATGGAGCGGTGAGAGGTGGGGGGTACCGGGAGGTGCTGTGGAAGGGGCGGCCTGACCCGCCGGGAGAGGTGCTGGAAAACTGCGCTGATTTACGGCGTTTTATAGCCGCGCTGTCATGCCCACGGCGCGGGCATAAAACACAAGGAGTGTTCCGTCTTCCCGGTCTTTTTTTAGAGCACGGAGAATAAATGAGTGTAACTCAGTGGCCGGCTCCCAGGGAGCGCGCACACGAGATGTGAGGGCTCACTTCCAACGGAGCAGAATGAACTAGCCCCCCATTGCAGCGAGTCGGTTTAATTTTAGCTGATTCTGTTTGTTTATTTACCAAGTAGTTTCTTCACTGTTTCATGCACACTAACCCATTTGCACTGCTCCGGGTGTATGGCTAGAAAAGACAGACACGACACCTCTTCAGCCCAACTGCATGCATGGGCTGGTGGAGAGCTTGCTGGTTTCTGTTCCTTTCCCCTCTGCCTCTTGTCTTCCAAATGCTGCATTTACCTGTTGTGGTTTGGTTCTCGTCTTGGCATAACCACAGTGCATCTTTTCTGTAGTACCTCGTGTGACATCTCTTGTGCCCAGCATTCAAACCAGAGAAGCTTCTCAAAGCAGGACAAGAATCTGAAGGTGCGCATAGCTCACCCTGGCTGGCATTTATTCATGTGAATACTGACTACTTGCAAGATATAAAGACTAGTGGAACAAAAAAGAGACTTGTCCAACTATGGCAGTTCTCAGATAAGATTGAGAGTGCTAGTTTGTACAAGGAATCAAGTTTCCTTATGCAGTCATATTTGTGCAGTTTTATTACCTATTGTTTCCCAAGTATTCAAGCAATCACAAATGCCGTGAAGACAAGGATCCAAAAAGCTTTGTGGGCTTCAGTATAATTACATAGACTTTGAATAAAGCATACCAGAAGTTCATAGCTAGTCATTTATCTTTTGTAATTTGTCTTTCTCCTTTCTAAGAAAAAAGTTTTGTGGACTCTAGTCGGGCAGAAGAAATCATGGTTACATAGCCCCAGGTGATAATTTCTTCATGATAAACAGTTAATAGTTGCAATGGACAGTTTGCAAACAAATTCCCCCAAGTGCCACATACCTTATGACCAGCACTTGTGAATAACAACTGCTCTTTCCAAAACATGGCCTTGTCCACAGACTATCTGTTGACAATAAGAAGATGCAATGGTATTTGGAATGAATAATCTGACAGAAGAAAACAAATAATACCCACATGCTCTTATTTGGGCTCCCTGAGAGTGGCATGAGCAGTCCCAGGATGCCTTGGAACCGCTGACGGCCGCGAGGCGCTCAGAGCCATCGGCGCCAGCTCCAGCTCTTAACATTACCCCCTGCTGTCAGTAGCCAGCGCCATTACTCACCCGTGCTTGTGGTGACATCCTGCAAATACAGAGCTGCAAACTCTCGGGATATGATTATGATTTTATGCAGGGGGTCACTGAGGTGCTGCTGCAGGCAGGACAGCTGCCTGTGCTCTGCTGCTGCCATGCTCAAGTGGGTGCTGCCTCATCTAGGACAGGGTGAAATTTCCTTCTGAGATCAGCTCTTCTTACTTATCTTCTTATCAGAGAATATGGACATATTCTGGCTGCTTCAGTTCCCATACAGGGCACAGACAACTGCATACCCATGTATCACTGTGACCTGGCTCAATGTTTTGCGTGGCCAGAAGGTACAGTCTTTCTGTCCAAGCACCTTTCTGTCCCAGCATCATGCCATACATTTCTTTTGAATGTGGTATATTCCACATCAGAAATGAGCTACCCTGAGGCAGAAAGTCCCTTGTTGCATGAGATTTATATGTATTTGCTGTTGTAAAGATTGCCAAATGAGCCAGATCACAATGTTTCTGTTGGACACAATGCAAATTAGCAGTCCTCCTCTTGCAGAAAACCATAGTGATTTTCCTGATGTATTTATCCACCTCCTGGGAAGGATGGTCCAGAATAGACTAAGCTGGGCTACAGAATCTTAGCAGCGAGCTAATTGAAGCACAATCTGATTAAATCTAGCACTGGATTTGTTCGTGTAGGTGAAGAACATAATGCAGCTGGTTTACCTGGTATAAAATTCTCTGGTCACGTCTGCCCAAACAGAGAGCGTTAAGCAGCTGTACCCTCCCGTGTTCAGTTACTTGATACCATCAAGTGGACAACCAGCAGCTTTGCAGTATGCATACCCCATCTAAACACAATAAACTGGAGAAAAAACATGTGAGACTCAGCCTTGCTGCTTTTGCCAGCTTTCCACAAGCAGGAGGCAGAGCAAATCCAGGACATGCATATATTCAGTGCCAGTGAGCCTGCTCCTTATTTTGCAGCCATGATGATACCAGAGTCAAGAAGGCATCTACTTAGGATCATAGCTAAGATTGAAACCAGATTGCTGTAGCACTTTTGCGAATGCTATCCATGCAAAGAAAGAACTGGGCTGTTGAGGTTTTTTCCCTCTCTTAAAAACAGCCACTATTTTTTACTTTCTTTTTTTTATTATTGGTGAAGATTTATAGGTTTTGAATTAGAGTAACTTGGTCTAAAGGGTCAAACTCCTACTCCAGGAGTAAACCAGATGGCTGTAACCAGTAATTTAACTGCTTGCAGTCAGGAACTGTGTCTCAGAAATTGCTGGTCACACATAAGGTGATATACCATGCAAGGTCAGGTTACAAACCACTTAAAATGCTTAAAAAGTCTATTTTGCATCTGGTAGCTAGAATAAAGCTGCTTGAAATAAGAACTGTACCCCAGATATATTGAACTGGCCATTAACACATGCAGGTGGAGTATAAGAAACGGCAGATCTGCAGCACTCCAACTGAAACAGCAGCAAAAAAAGAAGGATTTTAACTAAGGTCTGCTGAAGAGCTTGTGCATGCAGACCCGAGGCAGCCACACTTCCCACCAGGAGGGAAGTGCTCTCACTTTGAAGATTCGAATCTCTAAATGCCATGTTTCAGCAGAGCTCGTGCATGACCAGGCCAAAGGTATTGACACAAGATGCTACTGTTTGCATTTCATGGGTCTGTGTTTGAAGATGTGGATGGTGTTTGCAGATAACAATTTTCCACCAGACAAAACTAGTGTCTGGAGTTCTTTCCATATTTTTATGTCTACAGCTTGCCGTATTCTGGCCGACCAATCCACAATCCACTACTGGATTTCTTTACCAGATACAACATAAACTCATAATTAGAATTATGCAGAAACAGATTGGTGAAAAATAAGCACCCATCTGCTCGGTTTGTAAAGTTTTTTGCATACATGGTCAAGAAAGAGAATAAATAATAGAAATTGGAATCTGGGACTCTGTTGGACCTAAGGTGACACACACAAGCATAAAAGCTGTAATGGCTAATAATGGTCATAAATGCTCCAAGATACCTTCTATTCCAAATGTGCCCACTTTCAAACATAGCTTATATAATATTCACTATACTTGGACTTGAATTGTATCTGCATTTTACTACTTTCACCATTTCTCTCACTCCTGCCCGGTACAGCCTTTGAACTACAGTGCATCTTGCACCCTAAATGAGATTCTACTCAACTTTTGTATATTTACATGGGTAAAATGCAAGCTAGAACCACAATCCAGCACTTCCGTGACTTGCCTCACTTTTCAGCTCTCTGGCAGGTTAGGTAGAACAGTATTTCTCACTGAGCTGTTCATAATACCTGCCAAAATAGCACAGAATCACCAAAGAAACCACCAACACAATAAAAAACTTAATTCACTGTTTTGGGAAAAAAAGCTGGGAAAGCCTTTCACTTTCAAGTATCCAAATTGATTGCCTTCTGGCACTTTAAATTTAATATAAGCACATTAAAGTACAGTATACATGATGCAGTACATTAATATACTTAGCAGATGGATAACACTTGCTCGTGATTTAATACTTAGATATACTTATTTCACATCTACTGTACAAGCACTTCATATATTTGAATCCTTAAGTCAGACTTATCTTCAGAGTAGAGGCAATTGAGTCACATGAGCATAGGATTTACTTTATTAGTTCCATAACCTTACTGGTATTTTGGCAAACCTGATAATAAAAAACCAAAAAAAAAAGAAAAACCCCTTGCATCTGGATTTTAATATATTTCACAGGATTTTCTTTTTCAACATGGTGAAACCAGCTCTCCTAGACCTACAAACTAACTGATTCAAGACAAAATTCAGACTCTGTATGTCAAAATTCACAAGCATTTTTCAAGTGAATGCAATACTAAACACTTCATAACAAATAAACCAGCTATCTTACATCTGTCATAGCTTCAAATACTTGCCTTAAAAGGCAGGTGATTCTTGGGAAGCCCTGGCAAGAACTTTATTGAATGGAGAACCATTATCAGAAGTGGGACAAGGAGACCCGACCTAAGAACCTCAAACTGAAAAAAGACACCCTTGCACTGGCTCAAGGCCAATTAATATCCCTTGGTTCCCTGGCTTGTTTATTTGTATATGAATGAAAACCACTGGAATTCATGGGTCATGGTGAAAGGCTGGGAGGATAAGGTTTGGATGAAGAGATCCGGAGCCTGCAAAGTCCTATATTAACACATAACTTCATTCACATGAGTAGTCTGATCCGAATCAATAGGATTAGTCATGGAAGTAAACTTTCACATGCACTGGAGTATTTGGAGATATAAAAATGCCAAGATGAGGGTCAAGACATAGGATCCAGCACAAAAAGCTAGTTGCAGAGCAGGGAAATTTTCTACATCTTGTTAATTGCAAATTTCTGGTTGCTTTTTTTCACTAGAGGTCATTACTAAATAATGTCTGTATGCAGAAGCAGTTAGTTTTAAGAAGTGATTTTTTTTCTCAGAGAGCTTATTGCAAAAAAGAGTATACTCCAGAGAGATCACAGTGGAAACCACCTCTAAAAAAGGCAACAGTAACTCTGAGTATATTTTTATGCCCCAACACAAAGACAAAAGTTGTCAGAAATGTAACAGTGAAGAGAGCACAGGGCATTGACAATCATAGAATCATTATAAAACTATCATTTCTGTAAGCATTGTCAATGATTTACACCCTTAGAACAGGATGAACCTTCTGAAACCTGCAGACGTGGCTCAGAGATGGAACAGGTTGTTGTGGGACAAACAATTAGGAGTCAGAAAAGGCAGGACATGGGAGGAAGAAGATTGCATTACCAATTTTAAAGGAAGGAGCCAGGAAGCAAGCAAAAGAAAAATCTCTGTATTTATTTTAAAAGGGAGTATATTTCAGGAGAAATTCCTCCTTTGGTTCAGTGGTAGTGTTCTCCAAGTGACTTAAAGACAGAAAAAACATTGTGACTTTTATTCCTCTGCCTCCAACCCCCTCCCCCCCAATTTGGAATGAGCATATTTCAAGTAATTTATATGAAATAAGATCTCTTCTTATGATCACTGAGTATTTGATGAGTATTTGAGTATCAGTGCTTCATTTTAAACTGGCTTCCACAACTCTACTCAGGGCCATAATCTTCTCTCCGTTTAACCAAATTGCTATGGTGATATCAAGTGAAAAGTCTTATCAGAATGTCCAGTACCCTCAGTTATATTCAGTTTCCCTTCTTGATGCTATTAGTAACTCCTTGGTCCTCTTGAGATTCATATTTTTCATTGTTAGGTGTGAAGAAGGCAGTGGTGGGCTTTGAAGATGTGTCTTTTCAATCAGTTGTTGAATCTCTCATTACTTCAGTGAGGTCTGGACACAGACGTCTGTGTGCTCACTACTCCCCAGTCAGTCACATCACCAGAAAAAAGTGTCACATAGTTTAGCCAATTGCAAAAAGTCAGTAGTCCAAGCACCCGTGCTCTGCCATAACTCAAAGCTGTTGTCTCTTGAAAGGAAAGTCTAAGAAAAAAATTCATTTCAGATTTGTTTTCCTGTGTTATAGAATTCAGTGAGATGTTGCTATAAGTTAAATGTATGGGGTTTTAAATAAAGGATGTCTGAACCTAGGCAAATTTGTCCTAATCTTCTGAAGACAACCAAATTCCAGCCATGGCTTAAGATAGATTCAGGATAAAATACAAAAATCTGAACAGCTCGAACTTGGATTCAACAGAAAGTTACTTCTGGCATTTTTTCTGTACTAATCCCTAATTTGACTATTAGTGTTGGTCCCTTCCCCAGTTACTCGAGTACAGTTTCGAAACACTATGCCATTAGCAACTGAAGATTTTAATCCACTTTTGAAGGACACGAACCAGGTTTTCTGGGAAAGTGTTGCTTGTTCATACAAAATCTTCCTGATCGTGCTCAGATCAGATGTGCATAGCAATTCTCTGGATCAGAACAAATTAAATTTTAAGCTGCCTGTAAGTATGTGACAAAACCTACCCTACAGGGTTACTATCAGGTGCAAAAGTGTGTATTACGGATTCAACTTCTTCCTCAGAGGTTTTGAGAAGATACCCTGGTTTTCCCAGGCCTTTTATCCTCACCAAACCACCAGCTGTCAGATCACCGCCTTTCCTTCTCCTTGCAATGGGCTTGGGTCTGCTTTATGTGCTGCAGAGCAGGAGCATGTGAAGACAGGCTTTCCATAGCTCCTGGCTTTGTGACTCCAGGATTCTCTCTCTGCAGAGGGAAATGAAGAAAAAAAGCCAAATTCCTGCACAATTGTAAAAGCTTTGAAAGGCTAATTCCAAAAATTGATGTTATAGGTCTCTTTCACATGCCTCTATCTATGAACAGAACTATAACCTCTTCTGTATGAAATTCTCAGGGAAGGAGAATGGGGTAAGATACCTGTGATATCTGGAGAAAAGTAAGTTGTTATCATGAAAATTATGGAACTAAGGTGTCACTGAGCAGAGCCTCCCTAGAGTTACAGAGCTAAAAAAGTAAGCTGGTGGTCAGAAGAGTGTCTCAAACCCTATCATGAACATTTTTCCTTGCCATGAGTAGAGAGACATTTTTCCTTGCCGCTAGTAGAGAGATAAAGGAGATCAGTCAGGAGATATTATCAGCTAAGGAATCCATAGATCTCCTGTAGATTTCACAAGTATTCGTGTGAATAAGCACAATAAAATAGCCTGGCTGTTTGGGATTACAGGTCCCAGCCTTGCGTCTGCATCATCTCAACTCCGTCAGGCCGCCAGCTGCCAGAGACTTTACTGCATCTTTCAGGGACACAGATTCCTCAAATTACTGTCATAGACTTCTTGTAGCTGTCATATCCTTTACACAACTGGTATTATTTTTATATGAAAGGTAAAGTCGAGTGGTTTTGTCATCCCTATTTGCTGTGCCTGTAAGAAAGTTTAAGTCTTTGATGGTAATGCTGGCTACAGAGGTCTAACCCAGTGAGTACTGACCTAAGGGAGAAAGGGACCACTAGGTAGGCTCTTAATTTAACCATCCTTGGTATCAGTCACACTTGTTAGTCCTGGATCTCTTCTGCAGGGCTTCCATTTTCCCCAGCCCTGCTGTGCTCCTTCTTCACCCAGAGCCCTCCACATGTACGCTTCCCAGAAAATTGAACTGCTGCATTGTATATGGCTGCTTAGACATCAACACAAGCTTTCCTGTTCCTTTATCTTTCGAAACCTGCACTGTCAAAAACAGTCAGCTGAAAGTTACAGATGTGTTAAATGCTCTCTCAGGCTCGCAGGGAGTTGGGAGAGATGCTGTCTTTACAGGTGAGCAGGAGTAATATTGGCAACCAGCCATATGAGATTGACAGCAACTGTCAGTAATGGTGAGGACAGGAAGGAAGTTGGAGGAGAATGGTAACCCTGTGTTGACACTGTATAAAGCAATAATGTTTGGAGGAAAATATGAAGAAATTGGATTTATTATGAGCTTTTATAGTTGAGGGTGATGTTCCTAAAGGCTCTTTTTTGATAGAGCAGAAGTAAGACTATCTCGCTATCTAAGTGAGAGAGAGAATGGAGAGGCTTTGATGGTGGGGAGTACTAGCACTATGGATGAAAAAGCAGAAGGGCAGAAAAGATCTATCATGGTGACACAAAACACTTGATATTTATATATACAGGGACGAGGAAGAGATACAGGTGCTTTCAAGCTTGTGTTTTGCCAGCTAGCTGGGAATAGGATGAAGCCGTCTTATCTGGGCTTGACAGATCTCAAGATCAAGAAGGTGGCAATGGACTGAAGGAAGTGTCTTCCAGCTGACAGTTTTGTTCTGGGTTGGTTAAAACCTCTAAAAACATGTCTTTCTGATGTTTCTGGTTAAGGACAGCTCGGATCTAAAATTAAAACAGTCCTTGTGTTAGAGGGACTGAAACAGATCCCAGCAGGCTTTGGGAGCAGCATTCCCCTCATGAGGCAAGAAAGGGAATGTTTTTGATCGCTGAAGCTGAAGTATTTTCTGCTTGATGTGGAAGGCCAGGTGGGTGAGCAGAGATGTGAAGCTTAGAAAGGCTGTCTGGAGAGGGGGTGTGTTATGGGGTTTACTCTCCTGCATGAAACAAAGCGAGGAAAATAGGTTTGGGGAAAAGTCTTCATCCATGGTACTTACTCATATATCTGCTTTCTGACACATACCTACCCAACATCAGTGCTCCAGTGGTTTCTGCCTCACATCATATTTAGATAAATTATCCTGAAACAGCAGAATGATTTGTGTATAATTCCTCATTATTATTGAGTATGGACTTCTACCCATTTAAGATATCTTATGCTCTTGATTTTCTGTTTCATCTTGCCCTGGAGGATAGTTTGGGTCTACTGTATTTTTATGTACTTTTCTGTCCTCTGTGATTCTAAGTGTTTGAGACTTATTAAATATAAAAGCTCTTTGATATCAGCTGGAGCACAGCTGAGGATTAAGCCTGCCTATCAATGCTTAGCCTGCTGCTGTCATGTGTAAATCCTATGTAGGAATCGCTGCTTTCCACAGAAATCAGCTATAGCCTGCATGAAACGTAGCAGATGCTATGCGAAATAGATCTGAAAGGAAGTGAAGATACCTTTTCCAATGAACTTTCTGATGAATATAAAATCCGGCATCTGAGCAGCTCCCTTCAGGAAGCCAGCAAATAGGCATCTATAACTCACTCATCTATAAAATGCCTCCTGGAATCTTTAATGGGTGTGAGCAAGCGCCTGTCAGCTTTCTGCCACATGGGAAAAGATGGTACCAGTGGTGCACTTGGAAACAGGGCTGCCAGGCTGGGGTGCTGCACTGCTTGGGAGGGGGCTCCTCACAACCACCCATGGCTGCTCAGGAAATGCCCCATCTGGGCACTGAGCTCAGCTGATCCCACCTTAACCAATAAAATCTGACAGCATCGCAGTCCTAGGTGTTATGATTGCAGGTGACAATATATTAATCTCCAGAAACTAAGAAATACTTAAAGCTACCAAGATCAGAGCAAACTGATAGTATTGGTCATCAGAGGGGTAATGAAATTTGAACGTAAGGTGGGAATCTACTTTTTTCTGGCAATGTTCAAATATTTCGCTGCCAAGATTTCATCAGCTGTACTTTATGTTCCAGTTATTTGAGTCACCATTAACATATCTGTTCTGGAACTAATTTTTAGGTGGTTTACCCACAGGAATACCAGCCCATATGCTTAAAATAAAATGGGGGGAGAGGTACGGAGAGAGAGAGAATATAGGGGTTTTTTTGCAAGTGATGGCATGCCTGTATATGATTACAATGTGTAAAAAATACTCCAAAGCCTTCTCCTCAATCCGTGTTTATAGGAAAAGTCCCATGCACTTATAAAAGAGTGAAGAGTTCTGAAACCAATACCATAAATCAGCTGTAAAACTTCATGAACTGCAACTGTGATGTAAAGCTTCCTGGACTTGTGTGAGAGTCTGAGGGTCTTTACAGCCCCTTCGTTAGGTAACTGTGCTACAGGCTAGTCACTCCTCAGTGCTCATCATAGCCAAACTTCTGGTCTGTTTCTTAGGGGAGCTGCATGTTGCCTTAGCGATTTTATCAGGAAGCTGATTTGTTTGAGCTTTGTTTTTTTCACTAGATGCTGATTATAAAAGATAGATTGACAGAGAAATGCAGATAAGCCATGGGCAGATTTACTGCTAGCCCTCCCATTGCTGCCATTCATACCCTTGTGAGTCAGGATGTGCTGGAGCAATCAGCTTTTCAGAGGCATCTGCCAGAATGTTGCTTCTTCTAGATTTGAGGCTAACATGTCTTGATTTATTGCAGTCAGGAGATGGGACCCATCAAAATTAATCACCCTCTGTTTACATCCCACCTTCACTGTTTCTTCTTGTGGCTCCTGTGATTCT
>JANHGB010045970.1:3560-31584 GCA_026283785.1 Coracopsis vasa | reverse complement strand
CCCCAGTTAAAGGTCTGTCTCATCTTTGCCTTAGTTCAGAAACAGCATCCTTCTTGCCAGCAGGGTTTGTCCACTTTCCAGCTGTGGCTGCACTGCCACCCCAATCCTAGCACTGTAGGTTTTTGCAGAGCTCTACTGCCAAGCATCCATTGACAACTGACCTGCTACATCTTCCTAAATGCTTCCAGCAGAATCGTAGCTCAGTACAAATGTTTGTAGTGCTGCCTCTTGAGTTGTTTTGTTTGTGGCTACATAAAAAATCGTGCAGGGATTTGTGTTTCATCGTAGGATTTATCACATGGTACAGCAACAAGGAGAAGGAACACTATGCTGCCGAAAATGTACATATCTTTGCAGTTACCTGCTAGCTGGAGTGAGCAGTAACTCTTTATATCTAATGCCATTACTACACGTCAATGAGATCTACTAGAGGCAAGGAAGCTACCTGAATTTAGGGTATGGCTCTCACATCAGCTGCCTCTTTACTTCCTCGGTTTTATTGGTCTTACTTTGTTTTCTCAGTGGCTCATTCTGTTCATCTGTACTCTGCATTTTTTTTAGAATTTAAGCAACTTCTTTTGGCTACCTCTTATGAATCTTGTAGGATCCTACTTAAGCTCACAAAGGTCACTCTTCTTTCCCCATGAGCTGTGTATTCAAGTTCCATTAATATTAAATAGGATTTCAGGGAATACATTGAGGGAGAATAAGCCTCTTAAACACCTCTTTTACCATATCTATTTTATTTCTTTGGCATTTCTCACCTCTTGAAGCTATTTTCTTATTTCCCTGTCTATAAGAACATAGACCACATCTTGCCCTTCTGACAAAGCTTCCCCTGTTGAGGACTCCAAGGAAGCCAGATGCATGGCTCTTTACATCGTTTTCTTTTTCACTTCCATATGAGAGATGCAATTTGCTTTCCCTCTAAACCCATTTCCATTCAGAGACCAAAACTACTTCTTCTCTATTTTGCCCTGAAAAGGAGCATGTACTTGCCTGAAGCCATACAATGTCCTAAGACTGTCATAAAGATTAATTTCTTTATTAGCCTTCTCTGAGCTCTAAAAATACAAAACTTTTTTTTATAGTGTCTTTCATCCTTAAGTACTTCACAAGTTACAACTTTAACACTGGCCAAGAAGTGCTGTGGCTTGTGAGGCTGGGCAGCCCTGCTGGAGTAGATGACTTAATGTGGGTCCAGTTTGGAAGGACTTTCAGAATGAAGTTCAGTCCCAGTCTATAGGCAGTGACACTGACTCGTGACAACCATTGTGGTGGACAGAACTGGGAGTTAGTACCCAGCTTTGTGTGCTGTTTCCTTCATGAAATGGTGGCCTGAGATAGCAAGTGCCACTGCTACACGTTTGAAATAATAAACAGCATTTCTGTACTCAGATGAACCATTTAGCTCCAGTCTCTGATTCAATTGTTTTTCCATCATCCAACAATGAACTGTTAAATGAGTTGAAAATCTGTTCTGAGCTAAAGATGTCTTTTCAGTAGTACTAACTGCTAACAAAGTGAAACAGAATATCAAGACAGAGGAGGATAGAAGGTCACTTGCATGCAATTTAGTTTTTAAAAAATGATCTGAGGATATATTAGCCATAACTTAGAATTAAGGTATTTTACACTTGAGATTTTGAGGATGTTGCAATTTGTCATATGTGACTTCTGCTTTAATTGCCTGTAAATAGCCTCCAAAGACGTCTGTATGAATTCAGTATACACTTGGCTGGATAGTACACTGGTCACAATTTTTAGCTTTGGGTGAAGATTTCAAGGTGCCTCTAGCTTAGTCATTACCATTTTTGCAATGACTGTTAGTTAATATTGCCTATCTCAAGTGCCTGTGATATGAATCTGTAATTGCACAGCACCAATTAACCTTTATTTCCCAGGTGAGAGAGGTAGCTGATAATGTAATGAAGGAGTGCTTAAAGAAAGTATCGTTCCATCTGGAAAATTTACAGCGGGAGAGGGTGAGAGAGAACAAGGACCCTATCATGCAAGGTAGCTCTTAAAAGGTGAGCATAATAAAGGGGCTGTGTGAGCTACACACAGAGACTCCAGTCTCTTAATAGTTCCTGTATTAAGGGGAATTACCACATTACTGTTTGCTTTTTACTCTTTCCTCCCACTCCTGCTAACAGTAGCCTTGTGAGCACCACAAAGTAAGAGCTTTGGCTTGCATTTGCTTTGAAACTGCCACAGCTGTTTGCTGCAGGGCTGCTCCTGGCTGGTTGCTCTGCCTGAGGCAGCTCCTCCGCAACAAACAGGGCACAGCAGCACCCATGCATTCCAGCAGCTCACACGCACAGTGTGGAAGCCCACAGAAAACTGATGGTGGAAGCAGCTTTCTGAGCCATCACCACTTGTCTGTATGCTGGCTGGTCCCTGGACTTTGCTATTCCTCCTGAAGTCAGAATTACCCTAGTCATCAATGTCACAGTCTTATTCCTTGGGCTTTACTTTCTTCACCATTGTTTTCTCCTGCTGTTGAGCAGGGCTGTGTAGCCATTAATCTGGGAATATCTCAGAATGAAACATGTTCCCCTCGTTCTTCTCTGCAAGGCAGCATCATGGGTGGGAGCTCCTGCAGAGGGCAAGCTGTCTGAAGCAGGGTGGCAGGAAGGGACCACTCCTTTGCAGCCCAGTGCCAAGGATCAGGATTGTATGAGAACCTGTTTAAACAGAGAAAAGAAAGATATATAAATCCTCGCCCTGCAGATCTCAGAAGAGTTTGAAAACGTGAATACCAAAGGCTCAGGCCATAACTGAACTTGAAAACAAATTGATTTTGTGCACTTTGAAGATTCACAGCCAGTCTCATGACTTTTTTATGAACCTGCCAGATTCATGCTTTTTGAGCCCTTTTCGTTGGTGGAACGTGTGATTTACCTTCTAGTTCATTCTCACTGCTGCAGATACCTCAAACACATTTACTAAGACAGGCAGGCTCCTCTTGCACATCAGGAGGCAGAGAGATTGGGTTTGTCTGAAACTTATGCAGAACCATGTCACAGCTGACCTGCTGGCTGGCGTGAGGAGCTCAGCATGGGGAAAGACTCCCCCCGTAGTCCAGCAGGCACAGGGCCTCTTGCAGCCGCACTAGGGGGAGAGCACGCGGACCATTTCTTCTGTGCATCTGAACAGGCAGCAAGACTCCCAGGGGAGCAGCACCAGGGGAAAGGAAACAAGATGACTCCTCCTCATTTATCAGGCTGGAATACCGGGGGATTATCTACAGGATCCAGGAGAGAATTTAGTCAATGCACTGTTAAATAAAACGGTGTAATTGTCAAAAATAGCATGGAGCATTTCTGTACTGCCTGCTGTGCTTCATCACCATGCACAGAGCTTCACTAACAAACCGCCAGCATGTACAGCGGCATTGAAAGTACAGCATACAGGGGGAAGACATGAGTAAATTAAGGTTTTTCTGTGTTACCAGATCACCAGCTGAGAGGCAGAAAGGGAGAGGAGCACCTTCCGGCAATGCCCCTGACTACAGCAACAATAAGAGCTGCTTAGCAGCTGCTGCTGCATCAGGCTGGACATCCATTAATGCTCTAGCTCAGACCAGGAGCGTGCTTTTCAAGTGAATTGTCTGATTACGCCCTATTACCATGTTCAGGTTAGCAGTCTGAGTGCATGAGGCCTGATGTTTACCTGCTAGGACAAAACAGGATGATGATGTGGTTGCAGATGAACCCCCTGAAGCCTGTGCAGCATTGGAGCTGGGTCAGGAGCACCCCCACTTTGCTTGCCAAGAGGCCATGGCCTCTATGCACCCCTTCATGAGCCTAAAACAGGACGGTATATATTTATGCAAGGGGAAAATGACAAGGCAGGGATCATGGCAAGGAGCAAGTATTAAATGGGTTGGAGGTCCCAGGAACTGAGGAAGTTCCTAGTGGCTCCATATGCTGTAGTATGCTTAACACAGTTAAACCATTATGTTATTTTTAGGTCCAGTTTTCACATGTGAGGTGCGAACACAGGCTTCGTTTTGTTTTTAAAGGTGTGACTCTTCTTCCGCAAGCTGTTCTAAATATGTGCCTCCATGTTTAATGTGCCAAAATAAATGTTCTGCTACATTCTGACTCTGGTTTGGATTTTGCTTCCGAGTTTTAAGTAATGCGCGAGTAATGTGTACAATGACAAATTTGATATCAGTGTTCAACACCATCAGATACATGATACTTCATGGCTATGCTGCTTTGGTCATATTTCTTCTTCCCTTCATTAAGTTATTGGCTCATTCATTACTAAGAAAATACAGAGAAAGGAAAGTCTCAGAAAGAAAAATTCATTTAATTCCCTGATATGAACCCAAAGCTGTGGCCAACCTAATTTTTTTTGTTTGGTTGTTTTGTTTTGTTTTTTTCTTAGGGAAAAGCCCATATTCCAGTTAGGTTTCCAAAAAAGCCTCTTTTTTTTTTCTTTCTAACAAGACTTCTGATCATGCTGGTAAAAGTCAAGCAGGTGTTGCTGACTTTATTTAAAGCCTCAGCTGCTCAGGTAGCCACCAAATATAGCTGAGCTCTTACAAGAGCAGCTTGCAGGATTCTAGTATTGTTTAATTTGAATACAAACCCTAGTCTAGGATTTCATTCCACAACTAGACTTAACGTAAGTGGGATTCTGATCTGGAGCCAAGCTCCACATCTGACCCAGCTCCAAATATGTCAGAATCCCAAAATGTATTTTAAGTATACCACTTGACAGAGTCCCAGAACATCATAAAAAGTTATATGATAAATATATCTAAATAGGAATGCTTTCACAAATAAATAAAGTTTTGAGTCCTTCTGCCATGGTGTGGAGGATGCAGGGTCAGGTCCTTGTTCATTTGTTCAGAATAGGTTTGCATTGTGCTAATGGACTTGAAGTGCTCCAAAGACACCAGTGAAGCGCACAATGTCAATTGCAGAGGTGAGATAAAGAGACAAACTTCTCAAATGCTATGACCAGCCAGCCCAGCGCATAATGCTGCGGTTGCTGAGCAGGAGGGGTCCACGCTGAGCACTGCTGATCCTCAGGCCAACTGCAAGGCACCCATTTGTCTGAGGGATGCGACCCTGTGGGCTCCAGAGCCTGGCTATTAGGTGCTCTCTGCATGTGGTTACCAAGCAACATTGCAGCTTCAGACCCACGTTGTCCTCACTGCCACTGGATGGATGCATCAGTCACAGCTGCTGCTATCTGGAGGGAGACAATATGATTTTGGGGAAGGGTGAGAGGAAGGTGACCATAACCAAAGGAGATTTATATATCCCCCTCTCTCTAGATTGTTGCAGATCAGACGGGTGGTACTTAGAGATAGTCTTCAAGGAAAATTCAAGGAACTGAATTCGTTCATTTCACAGCAAATGAGATTACTGTGAAAAAGGAAAGATCCCAGATGCTTGCTCTCCTTGTAAAAGAGCAAATGCTCTTGCATGATTTTTTAGACTAGGTAATTGTAGCACCTGCCTTTGCTGAGTTGTGTAATGATGCAGCTCACCCTCACAGTGACCTTCAAAGGAAAAAAAAAAAAGAGGAAATAGCTTGTATGCAGAAATACCTATAACACATCTTGCAAGAAAAGACTCTCAAGAGCGCTTGCCTGCTGGCTATATAGAGCATGTGAGAGAGTGGGGGGCTGGGACTTCACCCTGGATTCTCACACCATTCCTCTTTTACAGCCAAAGAAGGTGACTGGTTTCTGCTTTTTCTTAGCTATTTTTCCTATGGCTGGGTTTGTAGCCTGAATAGTTAGGATAGGAATTTGGTGTAGCAATTCATCCTGTTCACTAACATAGTACCACAAACAATTCACAAGAAGAGACACTGCCCAGGTGAAAGCTGGTGGAAGTGCAGTGCATGGAGCCCTCGCTATGCCAAATCTGGCAGTGTAGCCAGTATATATGCCCAGCCTGTTGACCCCCACTTTATGCTTCTACAGAAATGTCTTGTCCTGGCCAGCAGTGCCAGCTCCTCCCCTTGAGCTACAAAGAAGCATTTCTGAAGATCATGAGAGATGTGACAGCAGGGAGAGAAAAGGAATGGGGAGGGTGTACTCTCCTCCCTAACACATCCATGCAGGGCAAAGAGTAATTTATCCCTTTGCTTCATATAGGTGCCCTTAGCTGCAATGTAGCCAAGAGAAGCCTAGTCTTTTCTTACTTGTTGGCTTTCTCAGTTTTGTTATATACCCGTTGCTCATAAAATAGGCACACAAAGGGTGTCTGCATCTAGAAGTGCTCTGTTAATGGAGTCACCTTGCTCACAGGTTGAATGGACTTCAGAAAGACCCTTTTAAGACTGCTTCTTGCAAAACCTGGTGCAATTTACTGCTATTAAAATCTGGGTTTAAGCAAGCAAGGGAACATGATGAGCTATGTCTAGTTTCCACCCAATCTGAAAACTGGAAAATTTTTCTGTTTGCAAAAAGAGACCTGAATTCAGCAAGCCTTGCTCTTTGGTTATGAGATCTGCTCACTGCCAAAAGCACTCAGCATCTCTCAGGGCAAGGACCTCAGGACCGCATTCAGGGTAACTCAGAGTGGCTGAGACTGTGTCCAAAGGAGGACTCACCTGATGAGCAGAAGCAGCAGCCATGCTTGCGTTGCAATATGGCTGCGTGACGGGGTGCGGGACACAGCACATTCTTCTCCCTGCCACAGGCATTCCCACAGAGGCAGGGAGGCTGAGAGGCTGCCAGCTGCTTGGCCCTTTGCTGCTGGAAGAATGCAACTGAATGTGAAAACTTGTCACCAGGCTGAAGCCACAACACACCTGTCCCTCCTGTCAGTCTCCTGCAGCAAAGTCTCACTGGGACTTAAAAACTCGAGCCATAAAAGCGGGATTTAACTAGCCTTATTCTAGAATGCAATATGTAACATCAGTGCTCCATATGTCCCATGATGGGAATGTCCACTTAAACCATGCTATGTAAACAAGACAACAGCTGTGAAATGGCATGAGCTGTCCCACAGTAATTCAGAGACAAGTTAGGCAAAACTTTAGAAGAACATTCCCTTTTGTTAAGTACCTATGCCCAGAGAAATGGGAAGAATGTGTGATGGGGATCAGTGTCTTCTCCTTTTTTATTAAGTGGCAGAGCTGTGAGAAACCTGTTAGAAGGAGGAAAATGACTCCTCCAGCAATAAGAACAAGGGAAACTATTTCCCTTTTTCGTGTTGTTAACAGTCTTCCATCTAGCCTGGAAAGATAACACGTCGGGAAGCTCCTAGCTCTCACCTTTTATAGGTCAGCAGTGTGGGAGCCCTGGAGGAATGTACTCTGGTAAATGTATAGAAACAGCTGGCTGCAGCTGAATCAGTTGTTTCCTCCCTGGAGATAAATGTTTGTCTGTCTTTTTTTCCCCTGTTTTCATAAAATCTAAATTAAACTTCCATAATGCAGAGAAATTTCCTGATATATGTAGTGAAAGCGCTTATAACGAATGCAACAACAAGCACTGCTTGAAGCATTGCTTTTTCTAGTTGTTGGCTGAAGTGAGAGGAAAAGGATTGTGGTTTTCTGTTTGTTCCTTCAGTAGGCTTTTCTTCCACATGAAAACAAATATATTAATCTCGGGTTAAACAAAATGTTTTATTTAACTGTAAATCAAACATCTTGGCTGTTCCCTCACCCCCGCTTTCCTTTATTAAACTTGGATAAATTGAGACTAAGCATCTCCAAATTGCAGGTCAAAATGCTTGATCACTCTTAAAAAAGCAGCCCAGTGGTTTGATTAATTTGAATCTAACCTGAAAATAATTAGTTCCACCAAACCTTCGTTATTGGTTAATAAAACTTCTAGCATTATAATTTTCTTCTGTTCAAGTTACAATATATGTACTGACTTTTGTAACAGACACTAAGATTTAATATCCTCCTGAGCAAATATTGACCAGACAAGAGGTCAATATTAACCTGTCAAATCAATAAATCCAAACATTCACATTGGCAGTAGTTAATCTACTTATACTTATTAAAAAAGAAAAAAAAAAAAGGCAGGATTATCAAGGAACTCAAAGTTGCTGAAGCTCAGAAATGTAATTATTTATCAGGTCATTTACAAATCTAGTAACAAGTGTTTACTTGGAACATGGAAATTAAAAGTTAAGACCGTCATAAATCTTACCTACTTTGACCTAACCAGAAACTAGGAATCATCATCACACACACACTTTTCACTTGGATATTTAAAAGCCATGTTTGACTAAGGCAGCTTGTAATTTTAGTGCCTGAGTGCAGGCCTACAGGGTCAAAAGTGAGAATTAAGTGAACTCTCTTCAAAATACCTGCTCTGCTAAACACCCTGGCTAAACTCACATGCATTGAGACACTGGGAGCTCTGAGAGGGAAAAAAATCTCTTGGGGAGGAGAAGAGAGATTTTGTTAGAGCATTTTCTTCAAAGCTCTGGGTAGGAAGCCAAAATCTGCATTTGTGAAGGTTTTCAGCAGGGAAATCAGTACAAGGTGTCCATCCTTAAGAGCTTTCCATCTGCGCTTATGGCGCAGCAAGATTTCCTAGCAATAGTTCCAACTTCCCCTAAAATCTATTATTGTGATAAAAACTTAGCATCCTGCCTGAGCTATAGGGAAGTGGGCATACACCTCATATCAAGCTTTCAGATAGGATTTTGAAAAGGATTTCCCACTTACTGCATTAATAACCTTGTGTTTGAAAGAGGTACAGTGCAGAAGCTCAGAGCAAATGGTGTTCTTTCTCGCCTGCAAAACACATCCTTGAATACAACATTTAAAGTCTCTGGACCCTTTCTGTTTATTTCTAGAACTCAAGCAACATCCTGGAGATGGATTATCTGTGAGCTGTCAATGCAAACTGCCGCGCAAATGGGTACACCCAGGACCCTTATTAACAGAATGGCAACAAAGACTCTTCAGGAACAGAGAGAAGTAACAGGCAAGGAGAAAAGGTTCACGTGGGTCAGCTGTAGGGTTAGCAGAGGGAATTCAAGGCCTGGAGCTGAACCATCAACAACCTCTCTCCATTCTCACAATGGGGCATTGTTCAAGCATCTCAGTGATGTCCTCTACTAATAATGGTGTATTCTCTTTGAGTAGCCTGCCCTAGAAAACATATGGATTAGACATCAAGTCCCACATACTTTAGCAAGGGGGAAAGAGAGAAAGTGTAGAGAAAATAAGCTTGCTATTGCATTCCATCACTGTTGAGGGCAAAGGCATAACACAAAGCATGCAGGAAAATATTCTTAATAAGGTGTATAATCCAGTTGTGAAAAGGGGAGGGGAAATACGACTGTAACACTACCAGTTTGATCCCAGCTTTCAACATTGGGATCATGGCTGTATTCTCTGCCCTTCACGTTAATGCAGTTGAAGTGGAAGAGGTTTGCAGAGCACCATTTATTTCACTTGTCAGCTGTAATCATGATCACCATCACTTGTACTGCGGCTGTGCCCCGTGTAACAGGATAGGGATCCCCCATTCTCCTGGTCCTTGATGAAATATAAAAGGCATCAATGCTGTCCTGAACAGCTTACCATCCAATCAACAGGCAACAAGCCTGAGCAACATAAAAGCAAGCAGTGAGGCAGAGCAGGTGCTAAAGGGAAGTTTATAGCATTGCTGGGCTACAGTGGATAGCTTTATACCCAGCTAAAGGTGTCCAAACAATTTAAAAGTGTTGAGCTTATTGTAAAACAAGTAATTAAATGATAACAGCTCTGCTCAGGCATGGTTCCACATGGTCTCTGAGCATACTGCTCTCTGAATGGGGATGAGTCAGTGAGTTCATGCTTAGGTTGCATTAAGACTTTGCTTTTCTCACACAACTCTAATCCAAGTCAGCTACAAAGAGCTGCAGAGGAGGCAGAGGAAGATGAAGTTGGTTGTGGAGGATGGAGGAGAACCCCCATAGAGGGAATACCAGCTGCATTTGGAAATATGGCAGCGAGTGTTAAGTTGAGGTATCAGCCTATAGCATCCACATTTTCCAGCAGCAAAACGTAGTGCTGAGAACACAGAGGCCATTGGTACCACATGTGAGATCCACTGCAAGAACTAAAGGCTTGCCCAGTAGGCAGTATGTAACAAATTACTCTCAGTGGCAAAAAAAGAATATGCATCCATGAGCATATTCAGAAATTTGGCAATTGAGGAAAAGCAGCATTAGGAGCAACAGAAGCTAAGTAGGTGGATAGATGGTGGGTTTGTCTACAGGGGAAATTTAGCACTGACTGAGTTAAGGTGTGAATTTATACACCCTAGCTACTCTGCTCTAGCAGAGTATCCATGATGTGAATAGCCTTAATCTGTACTAAGAATGCTTTTGTAAGCACAACATTTACTACAGGAGTTAATATAGAGCAGCTAATGTACTGCAAATTCACACCCTGGCAAGCACCATCCTGCCTGCTTCTGCTGCTTACACAGGAGCACTTTTCCAACAAGGGGCACTTCAAGCCAACTACAGTCAAGGAAAGCATTTCCAAATGCTGATGCTGTACTTTTGCTAGGCTGCCTATGCAACCTCATGTACAGAGATTGTTAACATGGATTGAACAGGGATGCTTGTGAAACAAATAGGTCTGGACTTTTTAGTAAGATTGAGAGGGTATCCTCAAGGCAAAACTTTTTTCTTTGAGGTCTCCCAGAATTATTTTATATTATTAAATAACTCTTTGAATATATGCATTCTGATATGGTTTATGTGTCTTATAGATATGATTCCCTTTCACCAGATACAAAAGTTTATTTACCTCTTTGTTGGAAATGGTGAAACTGAAAGACAATTCAAATGATGTACCTGAGATTACATCTGGAAAGGGACTCCTAATCTGATACTAAGTCCTTCTCTTGGTGTGTCTGGCTGTTATAAACCACAACTTTTTGTCTCTGTGAAGGGCAGAAATGCCTGAGACTTTGGTCCAGCTATGAATCTGGATCCAGATTTTGTAGCTAAGGCACTGCAGCATATGATGAGCCCAGTAAAAACCATGTTTGCTGGAATGCATCAAAAATTACACTTTAAAGAAAGAGGCTTTTAACAAATCCCAGTCACTTCTGAAAAAATGTTTGCTTTAATCCTACTGACATTGCTGAGACTCTTAATCCTGGAATTGTCTTGCTTACTTGAGTGCATGTTGGGGGAAAGCAATCTGGTTCTATAGAAACAAACATACTCTTTTTATAAGTGATAGGTTAAGCATGCAAAGTCTGTCATTACCGTAATGACAAGAGTGATGCTCTATGAAGAATACTAATGCATTGATTCCATCGTGGAGAGCATGTCACTTTTATTACTGAAAGCTGCTGATGTGAATAACACAGAAAGGTTTTTCAACATTTCCTGTTTTGCAAAATAGTAAGTCACATTGTCGCATCACGCTGTTACATGATCTGGTAATGAAACACCATAATGCACTTGTGTATGGGAACAGAATTAAGGATATGGAGAGTACATTAGCCCTAAATTATCTGGCCTTGGATGGACTAGATCTCAACCTTCTGGGTGCTTTCATGTCTTGCATCAATGCAAAAAGTAGCATTCAGGACTGGCAATCAGCACTGGCTGCAGGAATGTGACTGCATCTTCTGTGAAAACAGGTGAAAAAGTGGACTTCTATACATGGAAATAATGGGCAATTATCAAAAGACACCCCTCCTGATCTTGACTATCTGATTTTACCCTTAGTGTTTTACAAATAAACAATCTTCCATAAACACTCAGCTATGTTCTGTTACACTGCAGTTATATATAGAAGCTGCAGTGTGCTGCTTTGCAGGGATGAAGCTGTTTTATAAGTGGATGCTCCAATAGGAAACATCTGTCCCTTATTTATGGCATGATTTAAGCCACTGAAGTGCTGATTCTTTACTCTTTCCTTTCCCCTCTCTCCCAGTGGCCTATTCTACAGTTTGTCAACTATTTACAGTCTATCCCAAATGTCCTTCTCTTACTCCCAGGCCTGAAATTAGCCGTGCTACTACTCAATATGCTGGCTTTTCTGATGGTTAGCATCTAAAAGGATGTCTGCTGATTCCCTTCCAGCTCAGAGAAGATGCGTACAGAGCGGGTGAATTCCTCAGAACTCCAAGGCAGCCAGTTCACTCAGGCAAGGAATGGTTCTGTGTGACCATATCCCATCTGCAATGCTATCGTTACATGGTTGAATTGCAGTTTCCATTATAAGCCTCATTTTCCGGAGTTTGTAGCTCATCTGTAACTGGTCATTAAGGTTGTCAGCTCAGCAATGAATATTATTCTTAGACTTTGTTAGAAAATTGGCTTAGTTTGCCTTTTTTTTTTTTTTTTAAGAGCTGAAATCTAAAAATAGTTTTTAGATGTAGGCTGTGAAAATCTCGACAGATCACAATGCCCTCACCAAAATATCATGGGTACTTTGACACACACTCTTAGCCAGCAAAGCAACACAGAACGAAACTTTGAACTTGAATTAAGGTTAATTGAATATCTTTCTGCATCTTGTGTGCCATGCTGCTCCATTTCTGGCCTTCCAACTCCGGTTAGACACTGTCTATATTTAGCTTTCCCACACTAACCCCATTTGGTCTGTATGTTGAACTTGATCTCACTTATTCTGCGTTTAGTTTAGTTTTCTCAATTTCAAGGGCAGAAAAGGGTGCTGCTAAAGCTCTCTACACCTCCAAGGAATATAAAATAAATTCCACACTTAGACAGTAGTTCAGAGCATTATGATTATATACAGTTGTGAGTTTCATCCTTCCTCTGCTACCCAACCATAGGCTCACTCTCATGGGAAGGATTTCAAGGAGAAGGTACTTTCTGTCCTAGACACTGAAGCTGAAAGGAAGAAATGTACTTATTCTGTTATGGAAGAAAGTCTTCAACTTCCAGGATCCCTAAAGCTTTGCAAAACCTGGGTACAAGAAATGGAAGCCATATTTTTGGATGTCTTTTGTCTCTGCTCTGGCTGTAGGGCCTTCTCTTTTTCCTGCAGCTCTCAGACAATGTGTAATCAGATGGATTTCTTAAAATGCTTAATCCATTGCTGAATGTCTGTAGTGTAGAAGGGCCAACTCATTCCCTCCAGAGCTTGCCTGAGCTTCCCTGCAGCCACAGAATTTCTCTCTCAGATAATGTGGCTGTGGCAAGCTGTCTACCATGCTGTTGAAAATACTTGCATCCTTCCCTTGATTTAATTCTGTGTCATGGTCTAACTGTTGGATTACAAGCCCTTCAGAGCTAGGACCTGCTTTTGATTTCCTTGCAAAATGCTATGAACACTCATGATGAAGTCAGGCAAATGGCAAATAATGTTATAAATTAATAGCCAATTGTCTTTGGAAATGAAAATTCAGGTGGAATTCCACTGTAGGATTGTGACCTGCTAAACTATAGTGCAAAACTCATGAAGATAACAGGGAACCTAGTGAAAACATATGACTGCTATAATATTCTAAAACATAACTATTAGGAATTCATGCAATTATTACTGCTCCTTTTTGTACCAGTTTACATTTTCCTAGTTTAGTAATATGGTACACAATTCCTAGCATACATAGCAATGCCATCCAAAAGGTTTACTGCTCCTAAGATCCTCCATGTCTCTGTTAAAAGTTGCTGCCCCGATGGCAGAGATGGCATAGAAGGCAACAAGTCAGCTCTACTGATGCCACAGTGCACAACCCAATATATCAACTTAAAGCACCACTGGTTTTAGTTTATGTTAAAGTACTGAGCAGTGTGCTGCTGCTGAGGAGACGGCACATCTACTGCTCCATCACTTCTGCTACAGGAGCAGTAACCTTAAAAAGGGCAGAACAGCCAGCTCGGGCAGCCAGGATTTAGGTGCCACTGCCAATTCTGACAGGAATCACAAACCAGAGCCCTCAATTTTGCCTCCATTATTCACTCACACTGTATTAACTCATTCCTATCAGCTTTTACTGCTTTGGCTAATGCATGTGGATATCATATTGCCTATTGCTTAGCCAAGCTTGCTTCAGACCGCAACTGGAGAGAATTCAGAGAAAAGCAAAGCAATGAGTTTGCCACTAACTTGTCTGGCAATGACATAGCCAGGAACTGGGCACAATTACTCCAGGATCCTGCAGAGAGAACAGCTCCCTGCTTCACATGTGTAAGTAAATCACATTTCCTTAAGTAAACTCAAATGCATGATAGAAAACTGAAGCTTTCCCCCAAGTCTCCCATTTTCTTGTTCAGTTTCTGAACTCTTAAGTTTTATTTCTTTTTGAAATGCCACTGCTAATGTAAAGGAAATTAAATATCAACATTTCTTTCAGCACTTCTTAATCATATGCTTTGTGGCTAGAACTTATACTAGTAGTAAATGCACGTTAAATTTTGAGAAGATTACAGTGCAGCCCTGGGATTTCAAGAAAGTTCAGGGAAATAACCAGTCATTGTCTCACTGTTGTGTTACAGCTACCTAAAGTGTTAGGAAACAGAAAATTAATACTGATTAATGTATTTCTCTGATTTTCTCTCAATGCAAGAATGAGCTAACAAATTGAAACCTAAATTAAATTTGATAGGAATTAAATTTATTCCATCCAAATTCATATCTAAAGATGGTAAGTCATCTCTTACAAAGAAATGAAGCAAAACACAATTACCCCTAAACCCAGCTCTTTTCCAGCTTCACAAAAAAAACATTGACCTGCCCTAGATGAGCCCAGCTCCATGCTTATGAGAAATAGGCAACTCAATTTCAGTGTATTTTGCTCTTCCTTAAATTTAAAACTGTGCAGACAATAACCCTTCTTTAAGGGGAATTGGGGTCCTAGATGGAATATGAACAGAAATGCCTCAAAGAGAGCAGCTGCTTGTACCAGAAAATGAAGCAATAACCTACTAATAATGTGTTCTTGAACCCAACAGTGGCGAGTACTATGAAAATTCTTCTCTAGACACATTTTAATCAGGATCCTTTTGGTATTTTCAGTCTTTGGTCAAGGTTTTCCAATAAGCTGTAGCTGTGAATTCAAAATACTTCTTCAGCCCAACATGACTGCTGCCTTGACATGAGTTTGTGCCTTGATAGTTCACCTTGCTGCTTGTACTGCTCTTCATTAAGAGACAATACAGCTTCCTTTTATTCTCCCATAACCTCTGGAATGATGAGCTTCTCTCAAACACCAGCTGACAATTTAATAAAGTCAGAGACCAATTTACCAAGCCAGCAAAAAAGGTCACCCTTTAGAATACCTTCCCTTCCTTGTCTCATGGACATATGCACCTGAATCACATTAAAATATGTTCTACACTGGGATGTGCGCTCTCACAAAAATTGTTGTCTGTTTTCTGCATGTGTAGCAGCAAGAGTAATAGGAATGTGGAACATGCAGCATAATATCTTAACTGAAAGAAACAGCGAAAAATAAAAAGGTTTGCTACTCATAACTGAGGTGTACATCAGTAGAAAAACAAAGATGCAAATAGTGAAGTAAAATCAGATTTGACATTTCTGGATGCAAAAGACACCAAAATGGATTCTTACTTAATCAGAAACTAGAAGAAATGTAAAAAGCAACTAACAAAAGAAGGGGTACATGGGTCTGGAAGGCTAACTTATTTGAAGGCAGTATCTTACTTGATTTTCTTGTTAAACTCACCTATCTTTACAGCACAAAGCTAGTATTTTTCATATGCATTACTGTAAAAAAATTTAGTGCAAATAACACTGCTTTCCCACACACATCTATTTTTTAAGCATTTTGTACCTGAGGTGCAATTTCTATCAGTATTGAAACTAATTCCTCACATCCTACTAGTGAATTTCTTTTCTGGCTTTGAATGGTTACGTCAGCACTAGAATCTCATGGAGTATAATGTATGAATATGTACAATACTGGTGCTAAACTCCAATATCATGGGGCTTATTATAGGTTTCTTTGCATACCTGCTTATTCTCATTAGTTATGACTTCAGTGTCAGCACCAAATGCCAGCCATATGACTCTCAACCTTTCCATCGCAGGATCCCTTTAAGACTTCCCATCCAGCAATAAAGGAAAGGCCACGTAATCCCCTCCAACACTTAATGCTAATGCCTCTGCGTGATACTCATCAAAAAGCAAATGGTCCACCACTGGTTTAAACCTGGTGGAAGGCAGAGTTACATTTGTATTTCAGGATTTAACCTACAAAACCTAGCACCATTTAACAAAATGGTAAAACTCTTCATGGCCCCTGGGAAACTACTATTGGTACATTCCCAACACTGACCCACATGAAGAGTCCCAAAACAGAGGAACTCAAGGCCAGCTGGTTAGTTTTACTGAGGTTTGGTTCCTGGAAAAGAAGCACACGTCACCTCCACAGCTGGGGGCTGAGGCAGTGAACTGCAGCTGCCCCCGGGAGACCTGTAGGGTCTGGCAATGAACACAGATTTCCCACATGTCGCTAAGTGAGGTCTGGGCAGACTGCTTAAAATCCTCACCCATGCCAGAATGCCCCATTGGAGTGCGCCTCCTCTAAAGCATCAGAAATATCTGTGCTAAAAGCCACCCCGTGGGTTTGCTAGGTGAATTCAGCACTCCCCTGTCTTTCATAAAAGAGGGTGAGCAGCTTCCAGCTGTAACACAGAAGTCTAAATATCCTCTAAAAGCATATTTTTGTTTCCACTGCGATTGAGATACACTGCCTTTCCACTTCTCTGTGCAGGAACAAAATAAATATTCATTATGAATAGCTTTGTCTAGCAGAGCTTTGCCTATTTTGCAGGATTGAGGATCCAAGAAGTAGGGCTCAAAGATGGTAGAAGATCTTTAGTTTCAAGAAAAAGGTTATAAACAAGCTGTGTGCTATCTGTAACACCTTATTTTTTCATTCGCAGCTGAATCCTTGCTCATGAGAAAATTTAGAGGGGACTTTGCTACCATATTTGTGGTGAAGCCACAATAAATCCAGCAGGATATTCCACTCAAGGGAGAGATCCAGGGGTGGATGGTATAAATTGCTAGCAAAAGCAGAACTATTTCAGGGTGGTCTACTTAGAACTAATTTCTCTGCTTGTTGATTGTACTGTTGACGATTGGCCAAGATTTTTTTCAGAAGTACCTAAAGCTAGCTCAAAAGGTCATATTTGAGAACGCGATAAATGGCCCAAATTACACACATTCTGTGCTCCAGCAGCACAACCACTGATTTAATTATGAAGGGAGCATGCTGCTTATTTATCTTCCTAAACATTTTGAAAATCTTGACCTTTGATTTTCAACCAACTGCAATGCAGTCTCTGTCTAATCAACAGTTCTTCATCTCTTCCACCAAGAAAAGAAATAAAACTCTGTACATGTGAGACTGCAAAAACCATAAAAATGAAGAGCAAGATGAAGCTAGTTTCCCCAGAATGGTCAATCCAAGAGCAAGCTGCCAACATTACCACCTTTTAGATGCCAGCCTCCCAATACAGGAAAGCCTCTTTCAACCCTTTCTAAAAAACCCTGGCACGAAGGATGTTAGTTTTACTCTGCAGTATCATGTTATTGAGGGACCTTGCCAGAAAGCAAGTGCATGGAATTAGATAGTGAAGGAGAGACGAAAAGATCCCACAAGTGGTGGGATCACAGTGGGGTAGCACTGAAGAAGCTGGCACAGACCCAACGAGCTGTTTGTGGTAATAAAGGAGAGAATTACTACAAACCCTCATCCTCATTCCATGAGAGCAGTTGGTAGCTGTTAACTTCATGTAGACTATAAAAGGAGAATGAGAACTGGTCACCTTCAGCCAGAAGAAGAATGGATAAAATGTATTAGGTCTTCTACATATGAAGAATCAGAAACCTATACAAATAAACTATTTCTGCAACAAGGCACAGTGCCAGCAGCAACAGTCTGAACTACTAGTCTGCTCTGACAGCAATGAGAAATGGCAGCTACTCAGACGACATCACCTTAAAATAATAACTGCAAAAATCACCCCAAATCTACATATGGAGCTCAAAATGTCTGGCTTTTTTAGGAACAGAAATACTTTGTCCATAGATAGATTAGTTTCTGGGTTTGGCTTTCGAGTACTTGAAGGAATCCAGCAGTGATTTAAGAGGAGTGGATCACCCAAAGTCCATACACGGCTTGGCTGTTTTAGCAGAGCTTACTGCTCTTATCTCATCTTGCTTGATTTTAAGAAGACTAATTGGCAACACAGCAGGGTACACGGAGAAAACCAAAAGGTCCAGTTCTGCGGTTCTCCTGTTTGCATGAGCCTGCAGTAAACTCACTTGGGTGACTGGTCAGTAGAAAACTGATAGGAGACAAGGATCTGACCCCCATCTGGAAAGTCTCAAGGCAATTAAAGGACAGAGAAGCAGAGCTTCCATTAATGTTAAAAGCATTTATAAGACCACATTCCCCCTTTTCCTGTGAAAATGTGTTTAGATATATCTGCGTATTAAAAATAAAGAAGAAACCTCCCTAAAAATTCATATACACTGTGCTGAACTTTCTGATTGGGTGCAGTTAAAGTAAACAGTGGAGAATGGGAGAGCTGGGAAGAATGGATTTGACCAGAGCCTCAGGTTAACTGTTCTAATTCCTTTCTTCCTTCTACATTTTATTTTATTCCTTCAATCAGTCTGTGTATTTTTCTTCTGCAAATTAATCACTAGGGAAAGATGCACTTTTTAGAAAGGTTAAAGTGGTGCTGACATTCTCCTACCAGGTAAAGGAAAAGCATCCAGACTCAGTTCCAAGAAGCTCCTGATTGCTCTGATGAGCACTGAAAACACCATCATCTGTGCATTAAAGGGGTTTCCATTTCCCCAGTGCTAACTTTGAAATTAATTTAATGCAAAAAGCTTTATATAACAGTGGGCCTGCCTGCAAGAAGGGCAGCATTAGCCTCAACCACTATCTTTAGTTTCTTTCTCACCCTCTGTGACTGTTGGTTAATCAAGATTCTTGTCCATCTGAGTATGTCTCCCATTTTGATTACTCCTAGGAGCACTGTTAATCCTCCTTCCAAAGTAGGGCACACATTTAAGATTAACTTTTGTAAGAATTCACTGTGAAATGCTCACAAGCAGCCAAGGAACTTTTCAGGCTTGACACTTGCAGATCAAATATCCTATGATTTGCTTGATGAGACTGTTCTGAATGTTGTCCTGTCATTTATGGATCAAGTCTAAACATTTCATCATAACTTCTCACGTGCAAAGCTCCTGCCACTTCCTCCTTCAAATCTCTCCTTACATGTGTTTCCTTTGAAAGGCTTCCAATGTTCCTCTGCTCAGCAATAACATCTGCACCCACTTTATGGTAAAGTAATATCAATGACTTCTGCCTAAAGTAGACTTTGTGCTGCTTGTAGCAGGGCCTAGTCTTCCATCTGTTTGCAAAGTGCGCACGTTATCTTAAAATCATCCTGTTTCTTCCCCCAAAAAAGCAACAAGAAACTGATAAAACCTGGGATCAAATTTTGATGGCAGACCATCTGACTGGGTTCTGCCAGTGGAACAGCTGAAGAAAACAGCACAATCTTCCAACCAGCTTCTTAAAGAAAGAAAAAGAGGAAATATTTCTATAGCACATAGAAATGCTTGGAAGACTCACAAATATACTTCTCACACAAGGAATATATGAATATTCTATAGAATAGAAATAGCAAAAATTTAAGTAATTATGCTCCCCGTTCTACAAGACATCATTTCCTGGAAGCTTAGGACTTAACAACATAGGCTTTCTGATCAAGAACAAGTATTACAGCTTACCCAATTAAGTTTAAACAGTTACTTTAACTTTTCAGTATATATTTGTATATTCATCTCCGTCTTCTCCCTTGCAAAGCCCCACAGAATTATTTCGTTTGTTGGCAAGGCTGACCTGGAATTGTGCCATAACACCTGATTAAGGCTGACCTACACAAAAATATCAAATGTATCATATAGTGCATGTGCCCCCATTACCACATTGATTTTCACCTTCCTTGGGACCCCAGACCCTCACTTTCCGCATCCCACTCCTACCTCTTGTGCTGCTGGCTTTGTCATGTCTTGCTTCCCATTGCTGTAGCCACGAAGCAGTAGCTGCCATACCTGCCTTCAGCAGCAGCAACAAGTGGGATCTGGTTGCGAAAGTGACAGCAGCAGCAATGGAAGCTGTGTGGAGGCAGTGACTGGGGAGTGTATTTCCCCTAAAATGTTACCCTAAAGAATGTGTCTTTGCTTAAGGTGCACAATATAGTATAACAGCAAGGGAAGGGAGGGAGGAACATAAATGCACACAGTTGAGTCAGACTGGGAATCAAGCTGCTTATTTATACACTATTCTGGACTTTTAATTCTATGTATTTAGATACCCAAATGGCCTCTTTTTATACAAGGCTGAGAACTGCATTTACTAAATATGGAAATAGGGTATCTAAAAATAAACACACAAGTATGAAGACATTAGCATTATTCTATAAAATGGGGGCAAGAGAACTGCAGCAACTTATATGTCCAAAATACTTCTAAAAAGTATCCCTTCTCTCACTCACCCCTCAAAAAGGCCTGAACAAAACTAAACTAAACAAAACAAGCCTTCACAAAAACTCACAGGGTTGAGTGAACATGTCAAGAAAGGCACAGAGAAAAGATCACTAGTGATAGGAGGGCTCCCTGTGGATGAATAGATGTTTATGTTGCCAAAGGACAACACAAATTTGACATTGTTTTACTAATTTTTACTTTCTTTATTTTATGGCAGCAATCATCATAAGCCAGCAAAAGACAATACTATCTAATGGCAAATGAACAACACAAGCACTCACAGCATTCCCAGTCACTGGAAAGGGTGATAAAGCTACACAGCAGCTGGAGTTTTGCTTCAGCAACAAGCAAATATAAACACATAAATGGAGTTTTCAGTTTATCTTCATGTTTTTGGAAGTCCTTCAACATAGCTCCAGCAAAAGCTTTTCCAACACCTTAATTTTGAACTGGAATCACCATTAAAGCTATCTAGTTTCTGCCTAGACATAGAAAATCCCCTTACTTGAATTCCCAGCTGTATTTCTAATTTCTGTTTAATTACATCTCTGAATTTTGATTTCATTTTATCCTGGAAGTTTTTATTCAATATATGTTTGAGTCATATTATTCAGTGGGCTAAACCTTTCCACATATAGCAACACAGATCTTTTTGTTACCCAAATCCCAGCAGATTCTAGATCAGAGAATTGAATGGGTTAGTAATTTATACCAAACTAAAAGGCAATGCCTTTTTTTAAGTGCTAAAGTAGTCCTCCAGAATTACTTCAAACTGTGAGTTACTGTTTCACTCAACACAACGGTCTTGCACATATTTCTGTCTCGAATTTCCCCTCTAGATGCCTACAAGAAAAGTGCTATGATTCAGCTAGGTTTGAAGTATTTCTTTTTTTGCCTTCCCTGGCGCTGGGTATATTCCGCGTACAGCAGCATCTCCTAGTGGCGGCTCTGTCTCTGCTCAGTGGGAAATGCGGGGAACAGGAGAATTTTTGCTTCGCGGTGTTACACTACATTTCCATGTGCTTCTGCAATAAAAGGAACCAGGTAGGATCAAGTATTGGTACTGCTGCTGCACAGCAGTATTTATCTTTGTTGAAGAGAGAGCTGTTTCCTGAGTTACAGAAGGATCTGGCAATGTTAGGGTCAGAATCTTTCTTACCAGTTGCCAAAAGAAGCAGGGTGAGATTTGCCAAACCCAAGGGTCCTTTCTGGGAAGACTTTCTCCAAGATTCGAATCAGATAGAAGGCTTAATTTTGATCTAATTTATATCAGTGTAACGGTACTGAATTCCTGAATTTTATCAGTTTAAATGAAAAAGGTTTTGCCTTACATTCAAAGCAGTTCCTAATGAAGAATTTATTCTCTGCTATATCAGGAAAAATAAAAGTGCTTGCACAACTGTGTATAGTTTCCAGATAGGGAACAATTTACAAAGAACTGGGGGAATGCTTCAGTACTTTCTGCAGAAAAGTTAGAGGGATGCATAGGATTTTAGTATGCTAAATGTAGCAGAGAGATTGGAGACACTGTTAACATTTCAGCCCTAATCTTCAGCTAACAGACTAGAGCTGGATTCATCAGTGGGTGCAGAACCAAGTACAGTGTTTTCAACATTCACAGGACAGGCATAATCCACTGAGCCACTGGACACCCACTGCATTCCCTTTGGCCATTGCCACACAAAAAGCCCATTTTTGAGAGATGGTTGCTATTTAAGGCAGCTTAAGCACCCATTTAGCTCCTCTTGAAGTCAAGATTAAACGTCAGGCACTTGTTTGGGACTTTCCTGAATCAAGTCAAGTCTATTATTTGGAAGGGAATTTGCCTACTGAATTCATTCCTAATCCTGGTCATTATATCCATGCTTGCATTACCCCAGTCTGCAACTGTTTGGAGCTTCAGTATTGTTTTTTCTGAAGCCTGCTGAAAAACATTAAAATAGACCAAGTATTCAGTCTCCAGCAGTAAAGTGCAGTCTCACATGGTTTCCTGTCCTCAGCGTAAATAAATCAGAGTACTTCTTTTTGTTTCCTATGGGTTTTGATCTCTGCTTCACAATAATTTCTCTGGCAAGGGAAGCATCATAGAGCAGTAACAAAACCAGCATTATTTACTTATTGAACACTCTCTGTGTGACTGACATTTACAATACCCTGAGGGAGGCACAGGCCCTGTCTCAAGGGTCTCACAGCCTGGAAAAACAACACAGTTTAGTATCATTGGCCAGACAATCTTATCCAAACATGTAAACCTCGGACAATTCACCATTTACATTTAAATGTTGCCTTTTTTTGCCAGGTTAATATAGAAAGGCTTAGCAGATGAAGAGTATTTTTTTGGGGGGAGGAAATGTAGGCTGTTTCCACTGCAAAGTAGAAATGGCAGAGAAAATGCTATTTTCATTGCGCCTGGAAAGACTAAGTATGCTTAAAGAACCAGGGGATCAAATCTTCAAGAAGGCTCTATTCATAGGCAGGCTTTAAAAAAAAAAAAGAAATATCCTGAAAATAACTCCATAACTCTTCAGTCTGAAATAAGAATTAGAAATGTGTTAAGCATTGATGCTATCTTGAAGTCCAGAACCTGCAGCACTCTCCTCTTCATCCTTTCTACCTCTCTCCCTGCCAAAACCCCTCTTTTAACTGGTATTGTATTCTCCCATGTAGGACAATCCCATCTAAATCTAAACTGATTATCTTCATTTTCCTCAGAGTCCAAAGAAGGTGCTATAGCACAAAGGGAGCAGGATTATCTCTGGGGGCTTTATGAAGTGGGAGGAAGCAGCTGCAGAGATTCAGCTTTCTCTGAACTATTGTGCAACCTGTCAAACCAGGTAAGTAAAAGCACCTATATACTATTAGTAAGCAGCAGTATCAGTGATGTTGCTTCAATTCAAATGCTATTTCAAATATGGGACAAACTACTGATTCTCCTGTCATTTGATTGCCAGTAACGCTGCCTTAATATATACTGCTTTTGACATGCTATACACTAGTGGAAGAAAAAAAAAAAAGAATTTAAAATTCAGTAAATCCCACATTGCTTTTTAAATTCCGAAAATAAATTACCAACTTTAAAAAAGTAATGACTTTTTAATTATTATTTAGTATTATTCCCTGCCGCTTGTTGAAAATCAGTGCTTTTTCTAGTTGAAATCCTTAAGATCTTATGACCTCAGCTTATTAAATGTGAATCTTGGGGATAGATTCATGTCCAAAACTATCAGAATGCTTCTTGGTTACAGCTCCTACAGCTGGGAAATGTGAATGCCTGTGGGTATTCTAAAGGGGCGATTTATTTATGGTCCCCCCCTGTGCTTGACCATGTCTCTTCATGAACGAGTTTACTTGGGGAATAATAAAATAAAATCTTTGAGCACAGGCCCCTCAGCTGCTCCCAGGTCTTCAAGGAGATTGGAAAAGAGATCTCTCATTTCTCTACTTTCTCCACCCCACATGTACATAAATGTACACCCATGTACGTACATGTACACATGTACATCCCGCATACACCTGTGACACAGCCTCGTGTATGAAAAGCAAACACTGTGCAACAAGAGCAGCTAAAGTCATCACAGCTATAGGAAGTCAACAGCATGAAATTTGAAACAGGAAGAGTAAGGTTAACCCAAACTGCCCCATTCAAGTCTAGCCTAGAGCTCGAAAGAAAATTGCTGGAAAGAATAAACACTTGCAAGGTGACATTTGCACTTCCTGAACTGCTCCAGACTGACAGGGGTGAACATGTGAGTGTTCCCAGTTTCAGAGACCTCAGATCACATCATGTTAATTTATTTCCTATAAACATAATACCCACTCTTAGGAAAAAGCAAACTGGGAGAACGGGGTCTGTCCAGTTGATTTCTGGCTGTATTTTGCCCTTGGAAACTACACAGAAACATACTCAGACATATGTTTAACATCCTTGTCCTAGAAGGCACTTAAACGTATTATTAATTTTGGGCACATGTTCCTGAAGCAGAAGACTTGTTTGAATATTAAAAAGAATACAAGAAAATGGCTGGTTTTATCTTCTGACCAAAATTAAAATAAATAAACATCTTTTAAGTCACCCTGATATGAAAACAAATGACTTTTTGACATCACGAAGAAAAAGAAGGGTAATGGGAGCTGAACCTATTATGAATCATTTAGTGGTACTTCAGATGCTACCAGTCGTTTCATCGCCTTTCTTTATTTTGCATTCTACAGCACTCAAAAGTGCTAAAGAAAGTACTTTTGAAACTGAAAATATTCAATCATACTTCCAAATAGTGTCAAGCCAGAGCTGCTTTCTTTACAGGTAGTAACTAATTCGTCAGCAAATGTTCATCTAACTTCTAGAACCAATCCCAGATGGGTATCTCAGTTACAATGAAAGCAATTAAGTAGACGTCAAAGGAAGAGAGATGTTGCTCACTATGATCTAAGAAGCAGCAATGTCTGGTTGTCCCAAGTCATAACAAGCATCTACAGAAAAATAGTTCACCTCATAAAATGATGCCACAGATTGTACTACTTGTTCTTTTGTAAACAAAACACTTCCCCTTTGTGCTTGCAGGTGTGATCTGTTTGCACTATTTCCAGTATGATGTGAAACCACACAGCACGAGCTGCTCTTAAAAGATAAAATGGCAGAGACCAATTTTCACTCTTTTTAAAGCAAAAGCATTACGCCAAAAGTAGAGTTGATCTTTATGTATGAAAATTTTCATTCTATGTTAGAAAAATATTTGGATGTAGGCATTTTATTACTGAAAGTCACTGACTTCTATTGTTATAATTTCATGTTGTGGGATAGTAAATGTTGAAGTCTTCGCAAAAAACATGCTAAACTGAGTGCTCACTCCACTGCTTCCTGTTTAGATGAATTTGAAATTATAGTGTCACACCTGTGGCGCATCACTACACAGACTCAGGTCAGTGAGGATATTGAGACAAAACTTTATTACAATCAAGCCCTTTTATCCCCTTGTTCGGTACTTTTCCAACCTGCACGAGCACTTCACGTTCAATCTCATTGGCTTCTTTAAAAATCTCCCAGGTAAACAGTCCAATCACAATGCTGGTCACGCACTGTTCTTGCGACGACAGTTTCACCTTCTTGCTTCACTTCTTCTCACATCCCCCATGTCCTCTGGCCTTCAACTGAAATTCTTTGTTACAACAATATCCTGGCTTACATCCCCAAGTCCCAAAGTGTTTCTCATGCAGATCCTATCATCTTCACCTCTCACAACCACCTATTTCAACAGAAGTCAGTGGGGTAGGAATAAAAGGTGAAATTCACTTGCTAGGAAGATTGAAATTAAATTACAAGGCAAATATTCAAAAGAAGCTACAGACAAGTAAAAAGCTACAGTTAAGAAAGCTCAAAGTAAGATTGAGACTGGTAAGGCCGTCAGAACTATAAGCACAAAAGAATTCTTTAGATGGGCAGTTTAAATGTCTAAAAAGATTTCAAATAAACATGTCATTCTCCATGAGTACTACTACTTAGCTTGTGCTTGGAAATGAAACTCAGCATTACTGTTTCGTTTTTTCATGCATGTAATGTTATATGAAACAATCTGTAAGCTTTTCATTAATTAGATTTATTTATTCTTCTGCACAGTGAAGAGCACTCTCTGGGTTCCCTCAGCTGAAAACAACACACTGCTACTCATGAAAAAAATCTGACTTTAAATAAGTAGCAGTTGATGGGGTACTATGACTAGAGGGCTGTAAAGGGAGAGTATGCCACTTTATATGATGACTTTGAGTAATGTTTTTCTGACTAGCATGGACCTTCATGTGCCTGCTCCAGGTTAGTCCCACTGAAGCAGGCAAGGCAACCTGTGCAGAATCCGGCCCTGGTCACCAGTGTCCGTAACATCTAGCTGGTGTGACAAGTGTCCCAAATATTGTCAAAACATCTTGTGAGAGGAATTTTTCAATTACTTTCAGAGGAGAGCAGTCTCTTCAGATAAGGATAGAGGCAATTTCAGCTTCTTATGTTGTTTCAAATGTACACAGAAACACAGAGTTTCTAAAGCATTACTGCAAAGTCCTTGAGGTTTATGGCATTAAGCTGCTAATCCACAGCATGGTACTTTTAATTGTGCTTCAATGGTTTAATTATCTTTTATTTTAGGTTTGGATTGTTTGATCTACAGCTCATATGGGCCTCTCATTGCCATCATTCATATGTGAAACCCTTTGAAGCCAACAGTACTACCATGTGACTGAGCTCTGCAGGACCTATGGTGTACATAAATAGTAGAGCCTGCACAGTCATGTAATGCAGGGGAGGAACTGTGTCTTTTGTTTTGAGTCTGTGTATTTCTTAGTGCCCTGTATCTTAGTGGGAAGATATAGTGCAGAACAGTGCATAGACATCCAGAAAAGCTGGGAAACTATTTTTGGGCACAAGTTCCCATGTTTGCAGAACGTTTCTCTTTTAGAAGTAACGGCAAGCTTTGCTTTGGGGGCAAGCGGCACATCTGGAACCACAGAAGGAAGAAGGGAGTTCCAGTTGTTTAGATGAGTCATTGTTCCATCTTAATGGAAAACCTATAAAATATCAAACTGCCAGAGAGCAACAGATCTTTCAGGGGTTTATTATTTTTACAGATCTTATAAAAATTACTGTAAAACCATAAAACTTTAATAGCTGAAAACTGAAAAGATTTCATGAGCTTAAGCTTGGCCTGTTTGGAGCACGGCATCACTATGCTTCTACAGCTGGGATGTGGCACATCAGCTGCAAAAATTCCCCATACTCTCTTGCTTTTGTTCAGCTATCCACCAAGGTCCCACAAAAGCTTGTGGCTAGAGTTTTCCTTTAAACATAATTTCATGAAAATATTTAGATTGTTGAGTATAGCTGAGGATCTTTCTTAGTCATATCTTGCCTGGTGATTTCTAAGTACTAATGCTGTAGAATGAAGGTCACATCTGATGAAACTACCCAGGAGTATTACAAGCCTAAATATAGATGTATATGTTTACCTACACTGCATACTCAAGAAGCTTATCAGGCATAATTGGCAGTCAGGAGTATCAATTTAAGTAAGAATTTATGTAGTATTTCCAGATTTGAAGAGATATCACAAAAATTACACTGTGAACAGGGATGACACCCACCATCAAGGGTTACAGAATAGAACAATTACTCTGACTTTCAGTCTCAGGCACAGAGACCACGATGATTAGCTGTATCCAACAACTATCAGATGCAGCAGTTAGCAGATTTCATCGCCTTGGTCCAGAGAAGAGCTAAATCATTCTCTTAAATCCCTTACAGCCATCCTAGGACGACGACAATTAGACTGTTGCTGTTGCCAAGGCATCAAGTCAAAGGTTGCTGGATCGCCACCATTAGGTTGGTAGTGGCAGTGACAGTCCCCTTTACCCTATGATCTGCACAGGAGCTGGTAAAGATGATGTCCATATAGCATGCGCACAAACAAAGTTTTCCTTAGAGATGGTGAGACCACAGCCAAGCAGATAGTGCTGCTTTCTGAGCCTTTTCCATTACAGATATAAATACCATAGGCAAAAAAAAAAAAAAAAAAAA
>JANHGB010045968.1:24427-35206 GCA_026283785.1 Coracopsis vasa | reverse complement strand
GATGAGGGAGATGTCAGAGATGACAGGGCTGCCGCTCAGAGGAGGAGGCCTGGGAAGGAAACAGAGACACACCATGACACACGTGCCACATGTATTTGTGGAAGGCTGCTCTCCTCCTGGGCTGTTGTGAAAAGGGGCAGTGCAGAGCACGCCCCATGCTGGAGATCTCACTTCATCTTCTTGCACGGGGAGGCTGGCTACATGAAGATATTCAAGGCAAAGCCGGGGCTTGCAAGCTCCCCTCTGCCCCTGGGTATCCAGATGTTTAGTGCTGCCACGTGCAGACAAATCCCCAGACAGCGCTGCCTATGAGAGGACGTAAATGGTGCAAAAAGTACTTATATGATTTTGAGGCAAGCCATGCTTTGCTTGGCCCAGCATGCGTGGCTCGGCCAGCACCGGCAGAGCAGCCCTCCCTGCCTGCGTCCATCACGGCTTGCACAAACCTCCTTGACAGGTTGGTGGTACAGTTCAGAGGGCAAAAGTTCATGAGAGGTTTTATTGCGTGCTTTCTGAGGGCCACCTCTGTTAAATCCCTCAGATCTTCCTCAGGCCATGCATTACCTGAGAAAGAAGTCAGTAAATGCTGAGGGATTCAGCAGGTAACAAAAAAATAGTCACAGGCATGTTTTGGCACTTAAGAAGTTTTTGCAGGGTGAGCAAGGATGGAAGAGAATGCGTGCAGACATCTCCCAGATGTACCCTCCAGCCTTTTAGGTAAACCACAAAGGGTGCAAAGAGAGAAGAAAAAGTTACACAACCTGACCTGAGAAGCAGAAAATCTGAGCTAGATGCCAGAAGAGTCAGAGCTGTCATTAGGCAAAACAAAAGAGCAAAATCTGCTTTGCATTAGCTCCCTCTGTACTCCCAGACTGCTCAAAGCGGAGCTGGTGGCGGACACAGGTCATAGCAGGGACGGTGTTTGTGCCTGGCTGGGTGCTTTGGCAAAGCTGAGGGCGATAGATGTGCATCTCATGGGCTCCACCCCCTGCACGGGAGACCATGGGGATTCAGGGTTGTGGAGGTCAGGGATCTGGGATGTGAGCTGAGCTAAGAGACAGTATCAGAAAGGTCCTTCCCTAAGAATATCCAAATATGCCATTAACAAGTGCATGTAAGATCTGTGTCTCCATGCACAGACAACCACAAACACAAGGGTCTGAGCAGTTTAGACATGCCACCTGCATTTCAGGATCTCAGTCCCACCCTGTCTTATCAACACTTCAGGTGCATTTTAAATTATTTGTAATACCTACATTATCAACAAAACCACACAGAAATGTAATACAAGCTTTGCAGACTTATTCAGCAGTTTACGAGCACGTTTGTCTTTGTTTGATCTTCCTTGTGATTCTCTGTCTTTCTGATAAATTAGTAAACCTTGTGGCTTTTTGAACACTTTCTGCTGATGGGTAGTAAATTAAATGCCTTTTAAAATATTTATAGTTCAAAGTACTTTGCTGTAGCAGTACACTCTGTGGCTCACTGGTGTGAAATACAAGGCACTGAAAACCTATCAGATGTAAAGGATTTGTGGAAATGCACACCCAGCGCTACACAAACGCTTGTCGGACTCAGACTGCGGTTTCGCTAGAGTAGCACCCACCAGCATCAAGCCTGTTTTCCTTTATGGCACTGAAACACAAACTTATGATGGCATGGCTACTTCAGACCTCACAGCCTCCCCACCTGCGTTGCCATGGGCTTTCACTGCCAAAATTATGGGGCGATGCAAGTCCCTCTCCAAATCCCTCTCCGGTGCCTCTCGCCGTGATGTCAGCCACTGCGGTGGCAAAGCTCAGGAAAGCTGCAGCCAAGGCTGCCGGGGCTGGTTTCTGTCGAGGCTGCTAATAAAGGCGGCTGAGCACGGAGCCGACCAATTTACTTCTACCGGGGAGGAGGGAGAAGTGAATCAAAGTCCCTGTTCCAGATTTAGTTTCAATTCATTTCTAATAATCTCCACCGCCTCATCTGGAAAAAATGAAACAGGATTAAAAAAAATGATGTCATTAAGAAAACATCTGACTAATTTTTCTTCTGATGAAGCCTTAATGTAACTGAGGGGGGATGTAAATTAAAAGCAGCCCCAATCTTTCTTGGGCCACAGAGCCTGCCTTAATACATAAGCCATGAAAGAAGTTTTCTTACATATACAATAAGTTCCCTCTTTCATCAGTACTCACAGCTTCTCCCAAAAGGGTTGTGAACTTCTTTGATGCAGTCTTGAAACTATGTATTACCAGGTTTATGAGCCTTCGGAGCCTCTACTGATCAAACTGTGAGGCCAAGATCTAAAATGTGTATAACAATATGAAGGGTTTGCTGCTCATTTTCTCCACGCTAAATTGGGCAGAAACGCTAGAGTCCCTCAGAACAGGAAAACTCCACCCTGGCCAAAAAGGTAACACTGGGAAAGAGATCAAGAATTCACCCAAAATGCATCCAGCTGGAGAGTCGGGTCGTGTTTTAATATGAAGCTGGCCCTCTGCATAAAGACTGGGGTGGAGAACAGGCTTCTCCTTACGGCGCTGCTTAAAGCCTCTCCTTACCCCATCTCTCCATCTGTGGAAAAGGACAGAAGTGTTCTCAGCCAGGCCTGGCTCCTGGAAGCCCTGCCAGTCAGGGATCACCTCTCACTATTGTACACCCACAATTCCAGCAAAGCATCATCCCATGCTGCAGTCAGTCTCAAAAGTGTGGCTTCCAGTAGCTGTCTACCAGGACCGGCTCAGTTGGCCAGAGGGATGCCCAGCTCCTAACTCCTCAGATGTCTGACTTTTCTCCCCATTTTTTTCCTACTCATGTCACTGGCATTATTTCTCATCTAATCCCCAAGTCCCATGTTGTGCCATTGCACTGGCACTCTGCAAATACACAGTGAGAGGCAGCCACAGATTCCCAGGTCTGCTCCTGGCAGAGGAGAACAATTAGCTGATGCTTTTTAGAGGTAGTGGCTTATATAGATGAGAGATGAAACGATACTGGGCAGCTCTACTCAACATGTAGCTCACCTCCTGGGCAAGCAGAGCTCCTCATCCTCATGCCCCAAGCCCCACAGCAGGGCAATCACCAGCCTGTTGTGGTGAACCAGCCCGTGCAATGGTGCCATGATGCCCATCTGGGTTTCCCAGTTTGTCCATAGAGTTTTCTGCTCAGACCTTTGCTATCCATGTATCACTCCCCACTCTTTCCCTGGATCCTGCGATGGCATAAGGAAAGCATCACAGTGACTGCGGGAGAGCTGCTGCCTTTGCTGAAGTCAATGTTGTGAAAATCTCGCTGTCTGCAGTGGGATGAGGGATTTCACCTGACCACATATATTTCTGAAGGAACTGGGATTCTGGTTTTCAAATAGGCTAAGGGAATTGGGTGTCCAAACGCCATTAAATTTAATGGGAGCTGGGGGCCTGTTTTCCCTGCGGCTCTGGTGAGAAGCCCATGCTCTATAATTAATGCTCACGACTTATAGAGCAATTTGCATCTCTGACGAAGCACATGAGCGTGGATTCATTTCTTCCCCCCACCCAGGAGAGGCTCTCCTTTCCCTGCTTTCTAACAGAGGGAGACACTAAGGTGGAGGAGACATTACCTTATCTCATCTCAGGGCTGCAGAGCCTCCTGCTGATGCTGGGTGCATGCACACTGCTGAACGCTTTACATAGCAGGCTTTTACTGGTACAGCGGATAAACTCCCTTGGAAAGCAGAAATCCTTGCACTGTTTACCTGGCTCCAGCCCACTGCAGAGCAGGACTGTAAGGCAGTGGGTACACACAGCAGCGGAGGAGCGCCACCAGTGCAAGGATAGCTACTGGTGTTTGAAATGTGACATACACTGCTGGTAGGACACTAGGAGATTCTCGGTGGTGCCCCAGGAACTGGTCACACATCAACTGCCCCACATCAGGAAAAAGAGATATACTTCACTTCCCTGCCGCCTGGGTTTTGCTGAAAGGAGCTTGTCTGAAGCTCTACAGTCTCATCCCAAAGTCCTGGGGAAGGAGCTGGTAGTTTTTCTTTGGAAAGCAAGGCAGAAAAATTCAGCCTGGAGTTTTCAGTGAGGCAGAGCAGCGTGTTCCTGTGTGTGCCCTGGGAGTCGGTAGATGCTTGTCTCCAGTGCCACTGCTCATAGGTGTCTGTGCTGTGCTCAGTGCATTGCAGCTGGATGCCATGCTGAGAAAGGATCCTCATGGTCTCATGGTGGAGGAGCAGCACTGTGTCTGAGGAGCTGGGCTGGGCTCCTGGGAAGGGAAATCCCTCAGGGATTGGCAAAAGCAGTGCTGGCTGCTATGAATAGCATCCTTGGGGTGACTTTTTCTCATCTTGCTCTCCCCCTGTGGTCACACACGAACAATACCAAAATCCTGCATAGCAGAGATGCGACACCATCTCCCTGCTGCTGAGTGTGGGTCTACAGCCTCTGCAAGGAGCACCCAGCAATGAATGCAACAGTTAAAGAGGTAGCATATTTCTGAAATAATCTCCATCGGGTAAATAAACCCCAGAAAAATGGGGACAATTAACCAGCACTAATGTCCCATGACTAGTCTAAATTAATACTTATGTGGCAAATATATTCATTTAGTGGAAAACAAAGGGCTGAATACTTTTCCATATGCTTAATGGAATATGGACACTTGCAGGCAATTGTTTTGCTGTACAATAAAAAAACTGCATAGCTGCTACACAGAGATGGAAGCTAAGAACAGAGCAGCTCATGGGGAGAGGTATCACAGCCTGGTACAGTTTTGCTATTGGAAAAAAGCTTTTAAAGCCAGCAATCCCGTCTAAACCCCACATAAAAACCCTTGCTTTAGTTTTGTTCTAAATAAAGCTTCCTAGCTAGGTTTTTGCAAGTCCTGTGTACCCAGAACACCATCCAATGCCCGCAGCAGATGGAGGAGAAGCATACGGATGCCTGAAAATTGACTGTGCTCATGGCACACTCTACATATGAGATGCCAAAGCTGTATCCAGCACGAGATCTAAAATGCACCAGTATTCATGCTAAACAATTCAGTCTAAACAGCTCTCGACAGCCCCTCAACTTCACCTCTGTTTATTTCTGATTTAAAGTCCCTTACAACAGGAAGGGCGAGAGGTCGCGACACTTGTGAGGTACCCTTAGGATCAAATCCTACAAGGTCCCTCAAAACAAGGTACGTTTCAGAGGTCAAACCTGGGCCACAACTATCGAATTCACATGGCATTTGATCACTCACAAAGATCTCCTCCCTCTCCCATTTTTTTGGCTCAGAGAGCGGAGGATACTCTGGAAGGAGCAGGATGGAGCTGCCTTGCAGCTGCCTCTCCCCATCAGCCACTGCCAGAGGGTGCTGGGCAGCCTGGTAATGATGTGGCGCGGAATCACCCACACTTTCCAGTTCTCCCAGCACTGCAACAAGTTTATACTTTTCCAGTAAAGTGACCTGATGCTCAAATATAGGAGTATCAACTCGAAGATACCAGCTTATGTGTCCTGCTAGGAAGAGATCAGGATGAGGACCCAAGAAACATCACTGCTAAGTTCCAGCCCTCCCCTGCCGGGATGTTCAGCACAAGTATTTTTATTTCTTTTTCCTGTATTTTCTCAGCTGTAAAATGGGGTTAATAATATAATTTCTTTTCCTTCTCCATACTCACAGAGATGAATTTACAGAAAATCAGAACTACCTTCGCGAATTCAGCAACTAATGCACACACTTCTGAGAAGCTGTTATGGAGACTGTGAAGCTGGACAAAAATTGCTACAGCTTCAATGCATAAACTTAACAGGCATGTTTTGAGCAGTTCCTGTTTTCTCCTTTCCCCTCAACTATGGCTTTGAGGCATGGAAAGTATGGAAAAGTAAAAAAGACACTTTAACAGCAAGGGCAAGCTCCCATTAGATAGGTTTATGGATGGAAGTGGTAAATTCATCACTGCTGCAAGACTATAGCAAAACTAGATGGTTTTCTAAAAGATGGGTTCTAAGTGTACGTAAGGTTTGGAGTTTTAATAGTAGGAAAGAGTAATTTCTCCAATTGCAGAAATTAGAGAGGGAAACCTATGGCCAGTATCACAGATGTCAGATCAGACAACTGAGGTAATTCCTTTGGGCCTTAAAAGACACAAATCTGTATATAAAATCCCTTATATGTGGACTTGTGGTAGGGCACTGCTTTGAGAAGGGTTTAGGTAGACACTATGAAAAAGCCCACTCTGCATCCATTGGCAATGGTAGATGCCTAAACACCTTCAAAAATCACAGCTTAAAGTCTAACCTAGTACCACTGAAGTAAAAGAAAACTCTGCCACTGATGGCAGCAGCAACCAGAACAGGTCTCCAACATGCAAATTCCTTTCTTTTCCATCTGCAGCGTGGGAACAGTATCATAACCTATCGGTGGGACCAATTTCTTAGCACAACTTTTTTCCATCCCTTAGAAAAACTTTTCAAGATTTAATGAAGCTTCTAGGATATGAGGTCAATTTCATATACTTGCTTCAGATAAGAAAAATTATGTTTTTACTTCAAAAGTGGGAGAAAACCCAGATAAATATCTTTCATTTTAACTTGCAAAAGATCATTCTGTTTTCAAACATACCTGACTTCAATCCTACGTTTAAAATACCTAAGACCAAGAACAAATGGAACAAAAGATATAATTTCACCTGATGAAGGGTGTCACTACTTTTGTCAATGAAATCAAAAGTATTTTGGCTTATTTAGAGCTTGAAACTTTTTTTTTTTTTTAATCTAAATTCTACCAGAATTGTTGGAATTTAGATGAAAACTCCCAGGCTGTTGGCAGCTTTAGTGGGGACAAGGGCAACATCTGGAGGGAGCAAAGTTGGGAGTGTGAGTACAGGAATCAGTCCTCAGATTAGAAACTCTTCTAACCACATATGGTTTCTTAGTGTATTTATGCTGCATTTACCACAATGCAGGTCTATTTTGGCTGACACTTGTAGGCACAACTGCTACACAATAACAACAACAATATCAATATTTGCTTTTAAAATGGAAGAAAAATGCAAATTTTTAATAAGTAAGGTTGCCCTTCATTATACAACACACAAAGAAGTAAGACATCAAAGGTGGAAATCAGAGTTGATACAGGACCTTCAAACCCAAATCAAATTAGTGTCTTGAGGAGAGATCTTTGATTTAAGCTTAATAGTGGTGATTTTTTCTTGGGTTGTTTTATACTTAATCAGCCACACAGCCCACTGTGCAGACATATGTTCCCAAAGCACATCAAAGGAAGTAAACACTCTGTTTCAGATCCTAATATCCTTTTTTATCCAATTATCTTACTTACATGATCTTTTAATTTAAGTTCTGAAAGCCCACCTTTTCACACAAGCTTTCCTTTAGTGATGGAGGTAGAAGCATGGCCAGCTGAGTTCTTGTGAGATACCCGCCAAAAAAACCCCACAACGAATAAATCAAAGCACAGCAGATGAGTCTCTAAGATAGTTTCTTGAGAGATTAATGATGAAAGCCTTCAGAGGAGAAGCGCATTTTAAGAAGGGGAACTTCAAGAAAGGTAGCTGAGGGGGAGAGAGGGAAGGAGAGTGAGAGAAAAGATATGAAAGAAAGCATGGATAAAAGTGCAAGAGCCAATGAAAGTAGTTCAGCATCAGACGAAAGGAGCTATGTAAACCTAGAGGCAATGTGAACTTCAAGTGGAAACCACCAGGCACGAGAACTTGATTCCAGTCGCCACAAAATTTGAGAGCTGGGGTGTTAAAACACTGCGGGCTCAGGGCGGGCAGGGAATGAGGGCTGGGCAGTGGCATGGCAGGTGTAGAGGAGCAGGCAAGGTGGGAAGTGGTGGAGAAAGAGATGGAAGAGGTGTAGACATGGACCAGATACTGATGGCAATGTTGAGTAGGAAGCTGAGGGAGATCTGAGAGGATTAAGCCCTGGTTAGAGCATGTGTGAAATGGGTGTTGGAAAGATGTGTTGGATGTGACATAGCCATTTCTCTGCATCTGACTGACTTCCCTTGGGACAAATGTTGAGGATATTAGCACTTCTGAGTGAATACTTTGCTTGTAGCTGTGAAGACACTGGGCTTGGGAAAACAAATGGGAAGTGTATGTGCATGGGGAGGAAATCCGAATTTTTGATCCCTGCCTATCCCTTGTCATGCTACTTCTGGGTGGGACTTTTGCCCCTTAAAAGGAAATAACATTCAAGTGCTACAAAAGGGTTTAACATTTTAAAGACTATTTCTATAGTACTTCTGAAAAGTCCCTTTCCATGTTACACCAGCACTAACCTGTTGTGAAAAGGGAAAGTCAGTGGCAGCAATACTGCAGCAGTGGTGTGGAATGGAGCTCATGGAAGAGTCAGGCAAAACATAGGAAATGCTTATTCATTCATTACATTTTAAATCTGCCTTGGCTCTATACCCGTCATATCCCAGAAAAGCAAAAAAGGATCATTCCTCTTCATCATGGCTGTAATACAATCAACTGGCTGCAGCATTACTCCAACCAACATTAACTAACAGAGTCTGTGTCTGACATCTATAATTTCATGTTAACAAATTAGGTAGACTCCTGCATTTCCTGGTACCTTGAATGCCCAAGAAGCTCATAACTTTTCTTTATATGCAAAATGTCAGGGAAAGGGCAAACAATGTTATGCCAGAAGACCATAGCCAAATCACTTGGTTGGAATGTGCTGTAAATCACGGGGTGAATGGAAAATGAATCTTTGTTCCAGGACAGTGACTTCCAGCATTAATGTTGCTGCTAATATGTTCCTTTCCTATTGGGAATGTCCTCTTTCCATGATCCAAGGTCCTACAACTTAAATCCCATAAACAAACAAGACACCAAGGAAGGAAAACCTATACCCAACTACTTATAAATGCATAAACCAACTATATATAAATGTATAAACCTGAAATGTTCTGCTTTTCATAATTATAGGGGAAAACCATTGGTGTTCAGGCTTTAGAAAGATGTTGTGCTTGCTCTAAGCAGCAGTAAGCTGTTGTAGCTAGCTGGAAGTAATGACAAACTTATGGTTTACAAAGGGGAATAAAATGAAATAGAAACAGGTACAGCACAGATCTCTACAAAGCCTTTCTAGACACAGCAGTCAGAGGAACTCTGTAAGTACAGGGGATTGTGGTAGCTGCAAATACATCTCATACATACATGTACACACATGTTAGGTATGCTGCTGGTATGCTGCATGTGTACCTGCCTCTGGTGCATCACAACCCAAAGAGGTAAAGATGTTCATTCCTATACAAGCAAAGCTTTAAGCTGGGGCTCCCTGGGTTTTCTGCAGGAATTAATTTTACTGGCATTTGACACATCTTAAACAGCAACAGCACTCACAGCAACCTCCAAAGGGAAATATTCCTGAACAATATATAATAAACACATTGATTTCTAATAATAACCATCTGCCCTAAATCTTCTTGCTGACAGGTTTAGTTGGACCAAAGGCCCTTTTCACATCTACTTCATGACAGTTCCCATCACTACATAAAGACTTTGAAGTACCCTAACATGCAGTAAAATGCGAGATAACCTACCAAACTGTCAATATTTCTTCACTTCTAAAAGGAAATGCTAATGGCACTCAAAGAGCTCAAGATGTAATGTAAGATCTGATCCAGCAGGCTTGCTGATCTAACTATCCGTTCTTTTGCTATGAGTATTCTGAAAAGCAAGCAATTATATGGTGAAGAGCAGAAACAGGTAAAAGTTTTTCACTGATATGACTGGAAAAAAACACTTTTTATTCCAACCAAGCTTTTCTCTTGGAAGTGTCTGGAGTTTTCTGTACAAAATAAGAGAATTAACAATAAGTTGAGCTCTTCAATTTTAATTTCTTCTTTTTAACCTACCCCTTGTTTTCTTTTTTTCTTTTTTTTTAATCATTAGAAAGAAAGTGAACGAGAATGAAACACGGATGTTTTGAAAATCTGGGCAACATTCAGCTGGGAGTTAATTTTCCACAAGAAAAGATGAACACAAATAAATCAGAGTCTTTCTCCAAATGAATGTGATAAACAACTGGCATTTGTCTATCAACGCTAGCCTGCAGTGTAAGACTGAGAAAGGCTCTATAGCAGGACAAACTAAATGGAATAAACAGAAGCCCAGTCCAACGGTAAAACCCCAGCACTGCTTGCTGCACTGTACAACTTCAACCGACTTCAAAGGAGCCAGGATGATGCCCATACACCCCAAATCATCAGCTCATGGTAAGAGAGGATGAGGTGGTTTATATCTCATCATCCATGCACCACCCAAAAAGCCTTCCTTCCAAAACTCTTTTGCTCCCAGATCCATGAATGTCATTCTCTACAGCTGCTCTCCTATTATTCATTCTACAATGACACACAAAAATATAATGTATTTATTAAGGAAGGAATAGGGATCTGATATTCCCCAGCCATTTGCTGCTGAAAGCTTACTCTACTGCTTCTTAGTCTGTGGTTTGCAAACCCATGGGAATCACAAAACCTTCTTCAGGTGCCATGGAAGACAGCAAAAAAACCCCTGCAAGCCTCCTGTTATTTGGGCCATGTTTGACAATCCTGCTTGAAAATTTGTAGGCCACAGACCGTAACAGCTTGAAAACCCCTCACTGACCCTACGCTTCCCAAAATCAACAAAAAATTGCATATGAGACATTCTCAGAGTAATCAGTGACCACCACCAGACAACCAACACCCACTGATGTCAGCTAGCACCACAGCACACACGTGTGACATAAGCATTTTCGCTGCACCAGCGCAGAGGTAACCCCATCTTCCATACCT
>JANHGB010045966.1:0-50988 GCA_026283785.1 Coracopsis vasa | reverse complement strand
TTAGTGTGAGGTGTCCCTGCCCATGGCACGGGGGTTGGAACTTGATGATCTTAAGGTCCTTTCCAACCCTAACTATTGTATGATTCTATGATTCTAAAACATGCAGTAAGCAAAGGGTTGGGGTTTTTTTCCTCAACAGAAAAAGAACTGGTTTTAAAACACGTTTTGTAAGAACACGTTTCAGAGATCAGCTCCAGACTGTAAAGGCCTGTTTCTGCTAATTAACACAGGAACCAGTAAATCCATGTTTTGAAAATGCATTGGTTAAAACAAAATGCAAGTCCCTTAGGATAAAAAAAAAACATATTTAAAGAAAAGTCTTCAGAAACCAGAAATTTTACTCAAAACAGGTTTTTGGTTTTTTAAACACTAGAAAATGTGGTCAAGAAAACAGGCCAGCTTGGCTGTCAGAGCACAGTAGTAGAAAAAGGGAAAGCAGGAAAGAAAAGCTCACTTTGATATTTTTTTTCCTCCAGTAGTAAGGGATGATCCCAGCTCAGCAAGCTGCAGAGTGAAAAGATGGGAGTCCTAAGACACTGCCCAAAGCGGTCAAACAGGGCACCCAAAACTAGCAGTGGTACATCACCATTACAGACACCCACCAGGAGGTGATGGTCCCTGAGAGAAATGCTCAGAGCCCAGAGCTTTTCCCACATACCACGTAAACAGCGTGTGGCCCTCATGGCAATTTCAGCCAGGTGGGAACGTGTCAAGGGGTAAGCGCCAGCAGCACTGCTGTTCATCTAAGCTGGCTTTTACTCATTACCATAGCTGTTGCCACATCACTGAAGTGTAAATTCACTCAGTAAATCACACCGGCTTCACTGCTGCAAAATAGTACTCAAGAAGCACTAATAAAGTGGGAAAATTGAATTTGCACTGAAGTCAACCTGCCACTTCAGCTGTCAGTCAGTGCCCATCAAGGGCTGTAAGCCCCATCCAAACAGACTTCCCAGTAGCAAACTGGCCATGGGAACTTGAGAAGCCAAGAAGCAGAAGTGAATATACTCAGCATAGGACCTTCACATAGGACCACACACACACACCTCACAAAAGCCAACAAGACCAAGTCTCTGTAATAAAAGCCGGTGGACAGTGAACCACAACAGTAAGTTACTCTGAATTGTGAATGAGAGCACCAAGAGGCTGTAAAGCTCCCTGGTTTCTCTTCTACTGGATTCAAGGGAGATATTTCATCCCACATTTCTACCAGGTGATATTTAAAAATAAGGATGAAATTCCAGAAACCCTACAATCAATTTGACAGACCATTTCCACTGGAAAACATGGGTAGCTCTGAAACAGTTCTGAAAATGCTGAAGGACCCAAGTTCAATGTCCTCCAAACATTACTTCCTGGCTATGAGTTAAAACTACTTCTTTGTGTAAAAGGGGACAAACGTCAGACAAGGGGCTGAACATGGCTAATACAAAAGATGTCCTTTTTTAGTTTTTTAGTTAAAGGTAAAGGCTATGATTGCCCCAAAATGACTTTTTCATGGAAAACGAAAGGAATGTGAGAGAAAGGAAGAACAGAACTATTTTAAAGTTTGAGGGCTTTTTGGTTGGATGGTTTTGGTTTTCATTTCATTTAAAAGCTAAGCAAAGCATAAGGTACTTTTTTACATGAAAGGCTGTGGCTGTTTCACAACATCCCCCTTCTTTACTAAGACAAAAAATTAAATTAAAGCTATCTGATTCATTTCCCCACAATTGCGACATAGGCACAATGACCTGCAGCAGTTTCAGGGTTGCCCTGTTGGAAAGAGCCACCTTCCAGGGCAAACTGCAGCTATATGGCTGGTGAGCTAAGGCATGCATTGATTTTTTTTAATTATTATTGGTTTTGTGTCACAAAATGCCATAGCAATGCAGTTGCACAATACTGTGCTGGCGAGAAATCACCTTCAAGACAGTTTGGTGGTATGACATGGTACGTCATCAACTGTAATCTGGGCCAGGAGGCAATAATCCATTCTAATGCTGATCTTTGAAGACATCAGAATCAATTAAATGCCTCCTGTTAATCATGCTACATGGCCTATAGACCACCTTGTTCTGTAAACTTCTATGGTTTTATTAGCTCATAAAGAAGCTCATAGTAGGTTGATTTTTGGATAGGAGACCTGCAAAGACCATCCACTGTTGACAGAAATGGCACGAATGTATTCAAAGGCTGACTCCATTCACAACAGACTGACCCTGAGCAGTTCTAGTGAGTGCTGCTCATGTAAACCCTAGGCTCAGATCTTCGATTTTTGCAGTCATAACACTTGCCACATATTGGAAAGATCAGCCACATTTACCAGCATGGCGTTAACCGAGTTCCTGCAGGACAGTTCCTTGCTATTTAAATTCCAACTGGATGGCAGAGGTGTAGTCTTCAGTTCCTGTGCAAACGAGTTATTTAACATTTCCTTGGACATAAATGAATGCAGACACAAACAAGTTGCCTTACTTCAGCAGAATAATTGATATCACAAGTATGGGATCAGGAACAGTAGCAGAAGCAAAAAAGCTCAAGCTAAACAAGTTTCAATGCAAAGTTGTCCTGGAAAACAAAAACCAACAAACTCATGGACAATTTAAAGAAGACCACAAATGATCATACATGTTGATATTGTGTTGGTCAGGTTTCAGATGGAATATTAAATCTAGGCCTGGACTCCAGCATTCAAGAGATATATTGGCGAATAAGAGCTATTTGTGAATAGAAGTAAGATTAGTCCAAGATCTGGAAAGCATGACCTGAAAAGCTGGAAAGAACTGGAAGTGTTCAGTCTAGAGATGGGAAGGCTTTGGAGAAACATCTTCCTAGTAGGTTAAAAAAAAAATACACAAGAAGGAAGGCAATAACCCCTTCTTCATGTCAACATGGAGAAGAGAACAAGGCTTAAACTGCAGCAAGATCCAATAAACTGCAGCAAGATCCAATTAGGCATGAGGACAAAGTTTCTAGTGCTCTGAGCTGGTGCTAGAGGCTAGTGAAGCACTGAAGCAGGTTGCTGTAGGGAAGCCATGATATTTCCATCACTGAAAGGTTTTAATAATACAATATTAGTTAGAAAGTTGGAAAATACTCATCTGAGGCAGAATGGACCTTGCCCAAGGGCAGGGAGATGGATCAGATGATCTCATAATGCTAATTCCAGGCTTAATTTTTCTGATCATCATATTCAAATTAACGAAACTAAATCACAATGAAGCTGATTTGTATGTTCAAGGCCATACATTAGACCAGCAGCAAGACAGCATTAAGACCACCTGGAACTGATACATGCACATGAGTGACATTTGCTTCAATACTAGCTGCAAAAAAAATAATTGAGAAGCAAAGGGGGATAATGGTAATTTGCTGTGTCCTAAAATATTTCCAAAATGGCCTAACCAAAAGGCTGTAACACGTATGTCTGTATTTGCGTAAGTAGAAACATATCTCTTTATTAAAAATCAAATATTTTATCCTCTTGAGGTTTCGTGTTTGTTTTGGTTTTTAATGTTAAGCATTAAAATTATCATTCTCTATGAAGCAGTACTTTTCATTAAGGAATACAGGCATTTTATTAAAAAATAAGAGAAAGTACAATCTGTAGACTCCTTCAGAACTTTTTCCCTTAGAAAAAACAACCAAATCCAAGTATTTTCAGGTCATTCCATAGGACCACATCTTTTCCTCAGAAATAAAAAAAATTAAAACAAAATAAAATTTAAAAAAAAAAAAAAGTGTTCTAAGCAAATTACTTCCCTGCTTTGGCATTTCTGGGTCCAGATTTCAGAATTATTCTAAGCACATTTGTTGAAGGCAACAGCAAGATTTTTGGGATCCCCAGATATGTGGAAAGGCACAGGGTTAACAGTCTTGGTGCCTTTGTGGTCAAGGAGCAGTGGCACTGCTAGAGAGCTTGGGGTTTGTCTGGTTAGCCTGGGGTTTGTCGCTGTCACTGGCTTAGAGCATGTGCCCTGTGTTGCCTTCCTGCATGGGTAGAGCTACCTGTTGGGGAAGGGGCCTGGGCTCCTCAGTCTTCCCCCACCCCACATCCTGGTTAAGCCATTCCTTATGTGACAATAATGCCATTATACAGTATAGTGCACTTTGTTTACTGCTCAGCAGATCCCAACTTAGACTGTGCATTCCCTCACTGACACTCCACTTCCAGAGTCACACAGATGGGGTCCATAACAGATGAACTCTCTTACACCTTCCTAGTACGTTAAGCAATTAGTTCCTTCTCCCCTCTGAATTTGCAAAATCTGCTTCTCCTGCTCTCATAGGGCCAAAGTCTTTGGGGCAGAATGGCTATCCATTGGTATTCACTGACGCTGCCCCTGGCCCTGCATGGTCCTGTTACATTGACCTAATTTATTTATTTATTGTGTGTAGCTGGTATAATATACACAAATCCATGGCTATTTCCCAGGACTGCATAAACAAGTCAGCAAAACGGCTGTTTCAGAACGTGCACAGGGCCCACTCAGGTTCTTCCACCAGAGCATGAGCAACGTCTACAGTTAGTGCCAGTGGGATAAGGAGAAATGATGTAAACTGTGAGCCATTAAACCCTCCACCTCTTTTCAAAGAGAGCACATATGTTCACCCAAACACAATCTATACACTTCATTATAAACAGGACTGGTACAGGTTAAACTGCGCTACTCTGCAGGCCCAACTGCCCCCTTTGGGCCACATCCTCACCTCATATAAACTGGTGTCATGTAAATTGTGTTATTGCCACAAAGCCCTGTTGAGCTGCCGTCCACCACACCCCCAGCTAAGGATGTTGAGCTTTCCATCCAGTGACAAAACTCCACATTTTTAACACTGCTTGGTTGCTGTCACCACCAAATAGGAGTCTGTTCATCACATAGTCTGCCCTGCCCTTTTGTCAAACAGCAATAGAGCAGTTATTCTCATTTCTCCCGAAGATCCTGTGCATACTGATCTTGCTGTGAAGTAGGGAACGTACTTTGTCTGAACTTCATGGGTTTTATCACCTGAGTATTAGTCATTTTCCATATGTTTCTGTTGCATTAATGGAAAAATATGGGAGCCCTCCGGTGGTAAAAATAATACCTTTAATTTCCCACAGATGATAAGCAGAGACTGTAACCTAGCAGATAAAGTGCCTACTTCAGCTTTCAAAGGTGCAGCTGTGAGTTCAGAACTGTATTTTCAGTGCCTTCTCTGTTCACTTTATTCCACTCATGCTGCTTTAACTTAATTAATACCCATTGATTTAGCAGGACCATAATAATAACAACAACAGCAGCAGCTCCTGTCGCCAATGGGTCTAATTCAGACATGCAGTAAGATGTGTAAATGCTGTACGAGGAAAAATGCATAAAAAGGTGAAAACTTAGAGATTGTTTTAAAGAAGAAAGCTCAACCATGGTGTAAATGCACTGATTTTCACCAGAGGAAAGCATACCTGATTACATTCAGCTGAAACAAATGAAAGTCTCAGCTTCAAAGCAAAACTTCATTCCTCATAGGTGCAGTTTTAAAGCTACAGACACCAAACACTGATCTTATATCAGCAATGAGGACAGGAAGGTAAAGAAACACCTAGATTCACTCGGACCTACTTTGTGATGCTACCTGCTGTCTCCCCCCATAGGTTTCAGCTGTAAAGCCACACCCTTACAAAAAAATTAGTATGCTGGAAATGGGGCAAGAGAGGGAAGAAGGATCAGCCTAAGTTTAGTCTTGGCAAAATTAAAAAAGGAAGAAAGCATTTCACAGCAACTGAAATGTACCGATTTACTCCAAGCTAGTCCTTGTAATTTGGTATTAGATTTTCTCTGTATAATTTTTAAAATTGCACTTAAAATAAAGCTCAAAGTAACCAAAGTAACAGGAAAAATGAAAGCTTATTTTGCTTCTAAATGTTAGAAGTAAATGTTTAAAGTTTTGCTGCATCACTGGTTTTGGTCAAAAATATAGTTTTCAGCCAAATTCACCTGGGATGATAGTCACAAAGCAGTAAGAGGCAAAAGAAGGCGTCATACATCAGAGCTAAAAAAACAGCAATGGAAATCACTCCTTTATTTTGCTACACACGCAAAACTGTGTGAAACACTCTCATAGCTGTCCCCAGACCCTTTCTCTGGTGTTCGTAATTGCAACTGAAAGACACAGAGACTGATGTGATGCCAACACATACCATATCCTCATTTGGGAGACAAATCAGCTGTCTTCTTTCATCACCCAAAACAAAGCAGAGATAGGGTCACTGGTAGTGGGGAATTCTTCAGAAGTGCCCAACCCACCCTGCAAATAGCTGCAGTAAACGGTGCTCCTCAAGGAGACACCCCATCACTTTGCCAGTAAGTAGAAGCTCACGGTAGTAGTTTGCCTTCATCACATTACAGTCCCATCAACTTGCTATGCTGGAGCAGAGGCTTTCCTATGTGCTGCTCATTCCTGGTGGAGGTCATTCCAAAACACCATAGACCACAGTACTTAACACAGCCTATGGTCATGTAACCGTCCATCACATTTACAGGCCTCCTTATTCATGATCACAAGGATCAAGTTCCTTGAGTCAGGATCCAGCCTCACGTTGTGCAGCCCACCTTCCTCAGTTTCACTTTTCAGTTAGCAATAAGCTACAGTTAGAACTACAAGGTACAACTCTAGCTCAGAAGTCTTTTAGCACTTTGCCAAGGTCTTGTGCACCTTGTGCACTGGAGGGAAAGAAAAAGTAGTTTGGGTAAAAACCAGAAGTAACAGATGCTTTGGAAAATCCAATACACAAATCAGATTGGCAACAAGAAGAAGTTCACCTAAAGCACACAAGGGTTAAAAACATTTCCTTGCCCAGCACAGCAACTCGCAGTTCGGAAAGCATGCTTTCCTCAGGCCTGCACGGAGCACGGCTCGGAGAGATGGACCTGCCTCCTCAGACATGCAAGGACCTCTCATCAGGAAAGCAGAAGGCAAGATCCACAGTGCAGATCTGAGAGCAGAAAACATCATGGCCCTGTGCAGCAGCTGTTCTTCCTGCTAGTAAATAGGCTCAACTCACCCTGACTATCTTAGGAGCCAGTTGCCTGATGCAAACACCGTAATGTTTTGCATCAAGGTCTTGCTTCTGTACTGTGCAGTGCTGGAAAAGGAGTTTCCCCCTCCCCCAGTCTTTTCTATCTGTGCATTGAGCACAGAAGAAAGCAGAGCAGAAGATGCTGAGAGAGTTTTTGGGATGTTCACCCCACTTTCTGAATTTTCTTTTAAATGTTTCCTTTGTCAAGTTTTTGTGCCATTCTCACTGATGATTTAGCTAATGGTATTCCATAGAGGAATGAGAGAGCTCGTGCTGTCCCACAGACATCTTAGGTGCAGAGGTCAGGCTTTCTGCCAAAGCCCTGGCCAAACATCTCCCACTAGTTGTCTGAGATAAAAATTGCCTTCTTTAGACTTCAGAATTAACATGTCTGAGAAGAATTCACAGCTATATTATGCCTTAGTAGCCTTTGTTCTATTTTTATGCTATTCTGGATTTATAAGACTGGAAAAAGTTAATTTAACCATCAATAGGGGAGGGCTCTCCAAGTACAGACTTATATAAATGGCCTGGAGTTCATAGCCAACTTTATACCATCATCTCTCATAATCAAGAGTGTAGCCGTGGAAAGGAGGAGAGGTAAAGCGAAGAGGAAATTTGTCCTGCACACTACTGCATTGTGGGTAGTCTCATTTATGGGAAATGGTCCCAGAGCCAGTCATGAGTTGGAAAACCACCTCCAGTCTCAGTTTGACTCCCCATGAACAGGACACAGCTGTGTAGTGTGATATCTTGAGTCTTCCACCACATGCAAAAGGCTTTAGAAATAATCTGGGTTTCACTCAATCTCAAAGATTATTTTCCTCATCAACACTGACCAAAGGGGAGCAAAATAAAAGGTAAATATTTCTGACTGCGAAAGCAATCTGCCAGATCTCCAGTTCACATGAAGAACTCTTGTGTTAACATCATTATCATCAGATCCAGCACCACATTTGGAAAGCCATTCTTAATAGCTGTGCTTTTAATCTGTTCAGATAAACACTGTGCATCCTGCTGCTTAACAGCAGTCAAGCATAGTATTAATTCCAGCACTTCAGAGTTCTGTGCTGCACCTACCCTGCACCATCACCTGCTAACACTGGGAGAACACAGAGGAGAATGCATGTAGACAGGGAACACCCTTGACGCTGACTGCACAAAGACATGGATTCACTCTGCTGCCGTTCATGGTGCTTGAAGAAGATAAGATCAGTTACAACTACAATGCCACGCACAAGTGTGACTTCTTGTGAGCAAAACAAGCTGTCTTCCCTTCAGTTCAGACCTCTCCCAAACCCTTCATTACTAGAATCCAAGCAAGAAACTCAGAAGCAAGCACGCATTTCTGAGCCACCTCTTGGCACTGCAGATGGAAAGACTAACTACAGGTTTTCCTCTTCCTTATATTTCTTTCTATGACTGTCAGGTCAAACACACAGAGACTGATACATCTCTGCTTCTTTCATTCTGCAACCATGTCTATCACTGGTCTTCTCTCCAGAGCTCTACTTCCGTTATGTCCATACGATGGTCTTTACCCATTTGGAAGATCTCCATCACCAGCTATGTAGATTGAAGAGTATTTGCCAGTAATGGGAGCAATGTCCAGCTTCCAGGGCTCATCTCAAACCTCATCTTTAAAGCCCCACAGGAATAGCAGAAGACCACCAGAAAGCAGCTGTGTTTCACAAAGACTGTGCTCTATTGTTCCTTAAATGCTTATAGCAAACGTACTCTTTTGGACATCCCAAACACCCTAGAAGATTACCATCCATGTTTTAATGACCCACTATTCCAGCCAGGGATTTATTTTGTTCTCCCATCTCCCTTTTTTCTAAAAAAATAAAAAAACAGCAAACCCCAGCAGCATCGCAGCAGAGCAGCCACCACTGCTGCAGCAGCTCCATGCGAGTCACATCAATTCCATTCCCAGGGGTGCAAACCAATTTCTCTTGTTTTTCCACCCGTCTCTCTGGCTGAACCTCCAGCAGCCTTCAATCCCATTAATCCAAGCACTGCTGGCGATGACGAAGACTGATTTCACCGGCAAACGATCAATTTGTATCTCCCCCCCTTTTTTCTTTTTTCCTTTTTTTTTTTTTTTTGGTGCGATGTACGAAATATCATGAAAAAGGCGTTAGTGGTGATAGTTCCACAACAGTGAAATAATAGAGTAATAAGGCAATCCACTTTTGACCTTGCAGGACAGCTAATTCATCTACCCATCTATCTTAATTATTCCCTGGGTTACAAAAGAGAAACTGTACAATTCATTCATTCCACGGTGACAATTCCATTTTCCACCCCCAGTAAAGCATCATCCTTTCTCTGCAGTGATCCTGCCATAGACCACATCCCTTCCCAGCCTACTCACTCCAGCTCACATGCAAGCAGTCATTAAAGGCCTGATCCAAAGCCTGTTGAAGTTGATCAAGTCAGGCCCTTATTGGCCCCAACACACTCTAGTCTGTGCCCTTCCATACCTTCCCCTGACTCCTAAGCAATAAGAAATCACCCACCTTCATAAGCCTGTGGGATCTCTTGCAGAGTAGACAGGTGTTCAGGCAGCCCAACTTTGCCCTGGGAGACTGATCTTTTCAGATCTTCTCTCATGTTGATAGGAAGAAGGTATCTTACAGAAAGGTGCGTATTGACTCAGAAAAGACGGTAACACCTATCTGCGTCGGATGGGAGCAAGATAGGATCTCTGAATTTGGAGAGCACATTGTGGTAACAGAAAAGACATAGGCCAGACAGTGGAGAAGATTCAAAGAGTATCTTCTTATGGCATTGAGCTAAGTACTGCTATATATCATCTGCTGAATATTAATATCTGAGTCTCAAATATCCAAGTCTTACATCCACACAATCTGATCTTCCTGCTACTTTACCTTGGAGGTTGAATCCTACAACCTACCCTTTTTTAGGCTGGAATCTACAAGCAGACTGCACATGACTCTCCAACCTGCAGGGAGAGGCTGGTGTGAATGAACATCTTCTACCATTCTCTGAAAGAGCCGAGGTTAGTCTTTACCACCAGTAGGCAAAGGTGGCTGTTGGCATTTGCAGTGCCAAAAATTCACAACACCCTTTACAACCTAACAGCTGCTAAGAAGAAAGCAGAGAACTGGCCACAAAAGAAGGTAAGGAGGAAGGTGTTTGAAAGGGAGTAGTGGTAACTGAGATAAATCCCACTGACTCTTGGCTGTTCCTCCTGTGAGTTGAAATAAAAGCAGCAGAAATTCCCATAAAGGACAACTGCCTCTGCACAGGTCTTCTCCTCCCAGGAGGAGTCTTGGCGGCTGCTGAATCCTTGAAGATTTGCACTTTCCCAGCATCCTACTTCCCTGCAGATATTCTCAAGGTCCTCTTTGGGCTCCACAGCTCACTCTGTTCCTCTACTTAGCATCTCCAGATCCCTTTTTGACTTCTGAGCAAGACAATCTTTTCTGCTCCTCATCCTCATCTGTCTCCCAGCCGTTTACTCTCTTCATACTGGTCAAGCGCATATCACTGCTTGTCTTTCCAACACTCAGTTCCCCATATCTAAAATACATACTCCTCTCTTATTAGTGCCACTAATGCCAGCACTTCCTTTCCTCCAACTGTAACAGGTCATCTTAGCTTAATTTCCTTTACTACCTGGTTTGACCATCTCTGTCATGTTTGTTTCTAGTCTGTGCTGCCCTACTGTACCAAATCCATTCCCTTTTGGGGAACACCCCCTTCCTCCCACCTCCTGGTCTCCTCTACATGTCTCACAGAGTCCACTGATACTTTTGATTTATATTAGGAAGGCAACTTAAACTTCCACCAACTTCACTCTGCTGATACATCCTCTGCTCCCTTACCTTTCCCCACTCTTAACTTCGTTTTCCCCTTATTGTGTTTTATACTTACTGTGGTCCCTGGCCCATTATCTCACCAACCTACTCTGCTTCCTTCTCCACATAATCGTGTACATGAGTAGACATCCTATTTTCCTCTGTTGGGTCTAATTTGAGACTGTGATCTCTTCACAGAAGTGAGCATATCTTCTTATATGAAGTTTGTACAGTACCTTGTCAACATACAGTGCTTTGAACAATTATTATTAATGCATTATGAACACAAAGATACCACCTTGGACTCAGGTATCCCCAAGACACAGATTGCTGCAAGCAGCTAAGTACATCAAAGAAGTATCACAGCTGCTTGTCCTTTACTTACAGTTTTCTCCTAAGTCTACCCCAGCAGCTCCTGTCAGGAACAAGATCCTGGGCTGAAGTGTAAGCAGAGAGGAAAGACAATACCCTACACATCTTGGAGAGCAGAACTGGAGCCTAAAGTCAGGTATACACAAGGAGGGCACCCCACTAACAAAAAATACCCAGGGCTCTGCATAGCTGTCTTCAGACCCCTTAGCACAGAAATGCTTACTGACATCAGCTCCTCTGAAGACCCAGAGTCAATTGATAGAAGCTGACACAGAAACATGGGTGGAATTTAGGCCACCTGAGTACAGCCCAGGATGCCACTGAGAACGCAAAACAGCAAACCAGAGACCGCTAGGCAAAGCCTGGACCAGTGGTGCTGCTTCAGTGCCACATGTATGCCATTGTGCTTGGTGCCTCAATGTGCATTTCAACAGAGCCTACATGGTATGCCCATGCTCTTGGGAAGCTACAACTGGCCACAAGATCTACAGTGAGTAATGTTATAGACAGACACAAAGATCATTTGTGACTGGAAGCACTAGGAGCAAAACAGGGCGAGCTGATGCACAGGCATAGCTGACATGGGTTGCTGTAAGCTGCTACACTGGAAATAAAAAAGCTACCCCAGTCTGTATATAACTACCCCAAGTCCCAGCAAAGCTGTAGTGTGCAATGGTGCAGAGTTACACACAACTGGTTTCCCAGTTAAGACACTGGCTGACAGCTGAGGAAGATGCGTTTCAGTCCCTGACTGACACAGGTTCCCTGGTTGACCACAATCAATACATATGACATGCTTTGGAGTCCATCCTCACACAAAGGCAGACTGCAGACTCTCATCTGCTTCTTGGCATTATCTAGACAGGATGGTAAATGTTCTCTATGGCATGTCCAGTCTCCAGCAACCACATAAAGTTCACATTCTTCTCCCACACACCAGTCTTTTTGGTTCCTTGAGCTTGCCATCTCCCTGACCCAAGACCTGGGAGTCTTCCTAAGCTACAACCTGACCTGTGCCATTTCCCAGAAAGTCTTCTTCCTTCCAGTTCCCTCTTTTGCCAGGATTTTCAGCAATTTGCTTCTTCCCCTTTTCCTCAGAGACTGGTGACCACTCAACAAACCTCTAAGAGTCCAATCCTCCTCTTACCTTCAGCTGTCTTCAAATACAATGCTTGTGAAGTGCAAGGCGCTCCTAGGTGGCCAGCTGCTCTGTTAGCATGGTTACAGGCTGACAAACAGGCTGGCCCATGAGCCCTGGCATAATGTGATTTTTTTTCAACAACCCGGAGTTCACACTGGAGAAGCTTCATTCTTCCCTCAAGAATTAACCTTTCTGCACCTCCCTCCTGCTGTGCTGGTACTCGTGGTATGCAGGAATATTTCCCATTTCAGGCATAGTTACTAGTCTCTTTCCTGGCACTGCCTATAGAGTATATCTAGACAGCTGAATGCTTTGATCTTCTTGATGGCTGGTGCATGTACAAAGCTTTTGGAGTCTTGAACTTCCTTGCTCCCCAGGAGAGCAGTTTCTTGCTCAGCTGAAAATTAACTTCTGGAGTTGCACTTACTTACTTCCTCCTAAATGACCTGCAAAGCAGCTCTGAAAGCAAAGTACTACGCTTCAGGGATCCCATGACCAACCTTTCCCAAGCACTCCTCAAGACAAAAAGAAGAGGAGAGAAGCAAGGCAAAGGGAAGAATAGAAAGAATGGCCAAAGAAGTTTCAGAGGAGAGAAAAAGGAAGAAGGAATGAGAAGGGAGTGAAGGAGAGAAAAAGGAATGGAGGGAGAGAGGCAGCAGCAATAATAAGGTCATTTGTTACAGGAGCTACTCCTACTCTGTGTGTATGTAACACAATTTGAGCTAATTGTATTGCCCTCACTTTGGGGATGCTGCTGTCTGTCTCTGAAGCTTTTTCTAATTTCCCCCCTTAATGTACGATTTCAGAATCTTTCATTCTAATGATTTTAATGCAATCAGCAAAACTATGCATGTAATTGTCTTTGGCACAGCACTCGCTGGAGTGGCACTCAGGGACAGCTCCCTGAACCCAGGACTCCGGCAGGAGAATGCAAAACAGGCCTGTTTTCAATCACCGCGGCAGAAGGCAGCCGGCAACGTCTGCGAAAGGCTGCCGAAAAAAAACATTTGTCGGAAGACAATGACAAAAAAGGGGGTCTCAGCTCGGTGCTATTCAGAGACAATTTGTAAGCACGGCTGTTGAAGTCGATCCAAAGGCTCCGGAACAGCTGGAGCTTTGCAGTGATTGATAAGTGCGCCCAGGAGAACTTCATTTCTGCCTGAATGAAGACAAAAGCCCCGCGATGCTGGGCGGATGGGTAATGTCACTATCATTAAGTAGTGAGAGTGGATATGCCAGACCTTCAGATGGGGACACAGTCAGGGCTATGAGGAGAGGTCAGGGCACCCTCCCTTCCTTCCCATCACCACCAGCTCTCTCCCCTCCCTGACTACCCCCTCTCCACACACACACTTTCAGCATAAACACCCCTTTGCTAATTGTAATGCCCATATAATAAAAGTTCCCCTAGCTTATAAGTACCACACCATAGGTCTCTACCTCTCATCTACATGACTGCTGTGTACATGCTCCTTACAGTCCTACTTGTCCAGACTACACAACACCTAGTGGAAGATGTCTCTGTCTATGACAGGGGGTTTGGAACTAGACAATCATTAAGGTCCCTTCGAACCCAAACCATTCTATGATTCTGCCGAGGCTGGTTCTGCCAGTGAATGCTCCAGGCCATCCACATGCACCTTGTCCATGAACAACGTCACTCTTGCTCATGATCCCACACTCAGAAGACACCACCTTTGAAAGCCACCTTTAGTACCCATGCTTGGGTGACTCCCACCAACAGCTGCTTGTCTACTTCCTCCATGTATTGCTCACCAACATCTTCTGAAACCCAAAGCTTGCATTTCTGAAGTTGAGTGTAGTTGAAATTTTTGGGCAACCCCACGAAAACAGAGCATCACTACAAGAGAAAAGAGCACACAAAATACAAAACTGATCACACTAGAACTGAACTGGCGTCTGTGTGCTTTGCACAACATCTTTAAGGCATGTCTGGTTTGGGATGTTTGCTGGCATGCTCTTTTTCTCCCTGCAGAGTTACCAGATCTCACATGTAATAGTCAGCGAGAAGAGTATGGAGATGAGTAGATGGTAATCTCAGCTTTCACTTTGTGCTTTCCTCATGGAGAAATAAAAACTGGAAAATACAACCCAAGTTGTTCTGAAACAAGAAGCAAAATTAAAGGAACCTTTTCTCATCAAATTACCTTTGTTGCTGCCCACAGTTAATCACATTCAGTACTTGTCTACTCAGTTTCTACATATTCAGTAGTCAGGACACTGAACACCTCTGAAAGTCTGCAGCACAGCCAGGACTCCGCAGAAAACAGAAAACAGTCCACATCAAGGGTGACAGCTATGCAGGAAGGGGAACAAACTGCCTGAAATTGCCCTAAGCCTAACAAATCCTCAGAGGATTTAACAACCCACCTCAAACACTTGCTCTTTCCACTCCAAGTACTGAACTCACCTCTTTTCTCCTGCTGTCAATGGCCAGCCCAGGCAATCCCAGAGACAAGACAAAGACCTCTTCCAAAACCCCAATAGAATCTTTCCTTTAGTGAGAAACATCAGTCTGTCACCTTCTAAGGTGCCTTAAGGAACATGAAGGCAAAATAAACAGGACTGGAGAAAAAAAGTTCTTACTGGCAGACAGCCCATAACTATTTTGCTTCCTGGTGATGTTTTAGGCCACCCCGCACACATAATACGATTAATTCTGTTCAGATGACACAGCCTAAAGAGCACAGAGCTACAGTTCTCTGGTGAGCATCCTGGTCCAGGATTCTCTCACCCAGCCACAGCTGAGTGACTAATTGCCAAGGGAGATGAACCTGTAGAAAGATGAGAAGCTTCTGAGTCAGGAGGTCTGGGACTGTTTTCTAACTCTGTTGCTGACCTGGACCCACTCTGCTAAATCTCTTCTTTCCCCACTTTTCTGCCCAAGAGCTCTACAGTGCAGGATCCAGGCTGCTGTTAAGCTGTACAGCACCTACAGCAACAAAACCCGACCCTGAGCTGCGACTGTAACCAGCCCCAGCAATAATATTTCCAAGAGATCCTACCTACCAGCACCCAGCATGTTCCTGCCGTATTGCCACTATGTCAGAAGCAATAAAGCCAAGTTACTCAGGGAAAGCAGAAACTTCAGCCATCAAATTACCACTTTTGCCCTCTGAGCTGCAGATCAAATCCATTGGAACCTTTTAGGAGGTCCACAACTACCACCACTCCTGTGATTCCCGTACCCTTCACAGATAAGTGCCTCTGAGGGAGGGAACTTGGAAACCCTAGAGATGCCATCCTTTGCAGAAGGTGGTGAAGGCTCAGCTCTAGCAATGAGCTGTCTAGATCCCAGGAGGCATAAACCCACATTTCTCCTCCTCATTGTGATGCCACCTGTGTCAGCAACCTTAGACTGCTAATTCTTTGTGAAACAAGCTGTTCTTTGTCCTGTGTCTGTACAAAACCTACCATGTGCCCAGGCTTCTCTACCACCACAGGAAACAGCAGCAGCTGCCATAGAACTCCAACACACACAGAGGAAGCTGTCTGTCATCCCTCTGTGCTTTCTGCTGGTCGTGAAAGCAAGGTCAGCTGACATTCTCCTCATCTCCCTCCACTTTCCAAACTCCAGGAACATTCTGCTGAAGCCACTCTATTTTGTTTCTAAACTGACTTACACCCAGCCAACATCTTGCTCTCTCTGCAGGGTGATGGAATAGCACAGGCCAGTGATCAGCAGGAAAGCTGGTTTCCATCAGGCTGCAGAGCAGCACCAGCCCCACTGCTATTTGAACATCTCCTCTGGAATCTCCACATTCAGCACTGTCCTTGCCAAAGCCACCTCCAAACTGTGCACATCGTTTCCTAATCTCATGGTCCCCAGAGCTGGTGCTGTCTGATCATTCTGCCTTCCTGATCGGACAGCTAAATAGTTATGCACAGCACTGCAGTGCCAGGGGGATCTCAGGTCTTCAGCACATGCTTTGGGGGGCCCCTTGGGTGCATCCTTCCTGAGCTGGCAGTCCTACTGGCTGCACCAGGAGAACTGCTTCCACTGAGCAATGCTACTTCAGCATCTATACCTCCACTCTGCAGGTAGCCATGCTGATATAGGAACCTGCTCCTCAAGGCAGAGAGATCTTTTTTCAGGACCTGTGCATTTAGCAGCAATGTAACCAGTAACATGTCAGAGCAAAGCTTTAGCAGTGAGCAGAAGCAAGATAGCAAGATAGCCAGCTGTAACGAACTAATCTGGACCTGCAGAGACTTTATTCCAACTAAGATCCTCCCAAGCTCAGTCAGGCCTAAGTCTCCAGCAAAATGACTATCAGTTGCAATAACATGTTCCCCAGAAGACACTCCATTCCTCATGGCTACCAGGTTCCAGTTGCTGCTTCTCCTTAGAGAAGAAGTTGCCCAAGCATCTCACTGCTGTAAGACTTCCTGTTCCTGATTTTTGGTCACAGAAAAGGATTCAGCAAAGTCTGCAAATACATTTTGCCCTGTCTCTTACACCAGTCTGGGATGCCTGTTTAGCCTGGTTCACCGCAGTGACTGTTGTTCACCTTTCAGTTGCCACCTTCAGCGCAACAATACTACCAAGTCCAGTACAACTTTCACATGCAGGTAAAACAACGGTGAGTATCAAATTCACTGGATGTAGGTGTAGTGCCAGGTACAAGACTCCAAGGTCCCTCCTTGGCTGCACATAGCCTGCATCACATCCTTTTGAGCACAGGAACCTTGGTGTCCAAGAGCACCAGTCACAGGAGCTCATGGCCAAGCAGACTGAGACAAGCTGTACTCAGGCCATAAAGAAGGCATTTATAGGGACAGTCAGGAGGTGGGGTGGCCTGTGCTTTTAGACCTGTACAGATACAGCCTTTGTTCCCTCTGGGAGAACACATGACAGAACCAAAGGTAGTTCCATGATCTTGGATCTCCATTCTGACCTAGACCCAAACCGCAATGGTACTGACTGCTGGTAATTTTTGATCCTTTTGTGGTCCTCTCTGCTCTAAGCCATGATGGCAAGGACAAGCAGGACCCAAAATCTCCTCCAACATGCCTTTGTCCCCCTTCCAATCTGTGCACTAATAAACAGTGATCAGTCTTGACAGAGAGCATCCAAGTGTTTGGGATGCTGTGGAGGGCAAGGGCAAGGCAGTCTCTCCTACGAGAGATGATCCCTGGCCTGCCTCTCTTGATGACCCCAGAGAATTCCCACCACCCTGCTCCCTCCTCTTGAAAGGTGATAACAAAGGTGTGAGTTTCTAAGCCTGACTGGCTCATGGAGTTAAAACCCAGTGAACCTGACCAGATCAGTGATAAAGCCAGAGCTCTGCTGAATTGGTCATTCTCTTGCTCTCTCCTTCTCTTGCCTGACCCCTCTTTTGCATGGTTCACAGAATCGGCAAAACTCCCTGACACAGAAACTGGAAGACACTCGATCTGTCGGTAACAATTTCCAGCGGCTTTGACAGGAACAGGCAGAGCACAGGAAGAATAAAAAAGGGGGAAAAAATCCTCCTGCCTCCTATTCTTCCTTTCTTTTTTCCTTTGGCTTTCTCTCTTTCTTGGTGCTGCGTGAGCATCTCATTTTCTTTGTCTGCTGCTAAACAGATGAATACAGTCCATGGGCTGCAGGAGGTATCCCAACCTGAGCCATGAAACAGACGAATTCATCATAGAGGAAAGACTGTCTGCACACTGAAGGGTAGATGAACATCTCTTACTGTAGAGCCCCCACTGCTTTACAGCATGCTGGCTTCCTGTCCGAGCCTCGGGTTGTCCACACTGGCAGGAAGGCTTGGAACAGGTAGGAAGGTCAATGGAGAAGACTGGGTCGGTGGTAATTTATATCCACATGTTATTTATATTTTTTAGGTCAGCTTTGCTGGGAGTGGGGATGCTTTTAGTTTATTCTGCAGAGCGAGGTGTGGTCTGAGATCATCAGGGTGTTTTTACCCACTAGATGTATGGCCCAATCTTTGACCTTTCCTGCTCTCATTGCTGTGGCTTCAAGCCTGATGCATAGTAGGCTTCACAGAGGATTACAGAAGGATCTGTGAGCAGTTAGGGTATACAGACCAAGACTTCTGCAGCCCCTTCTGGGCTACACATCTAACCACAGAATGACAGCATCACTGTAGGAGACTGGACTCTGAAACCCAGAGTCCTTCTTATCGTCAAGTTCTGATGTTCTTCCTTCCTCAAAGCCATAGTCCTCCTGACCAAGTGCCTAGGGAGATGCAAGTACACAGTATTACGCCTACCTCTTCAGACAATCCATACCTCAGTCTATGCCTGCCCTAGCCAAAAATTACACCAGTGAAAATTATGGGTAGTGGAATCTGTGTTGCATTTTCAGAGCTGCATGTTTTTCATCTCTCTCTCCCACTGAGCGAAATGTTTTCAGAACAGGTGATCTTTTGAAGGAGGTATGTGAGATGATAGGGAGGAGAAGCCATGGCTCTGGTGAGCCAATGGCCAAGAAACAACAGTATCTGTTACACAGGACCTAACTTTCATCATGATAAAACCAGACTGTCATATTTTCATACAAGCTGCACCTTCAGATAACACACACTCTTGAATGGGTCCATGCTTGAAATTAAGAACTTGTATGACACACGTCACCTGTACAGAGGGAGGATGAGAGAGCACTGGAGGAGAAATAAAAGTGCTGGCAACAGCAAAGATGCACAGAACATTCTTGGCTAGTGAATCACAGTAAGACAGGTTTTCACACGTAGCCCAGGCACCACATGTGGGGCATCAGCAGGACATGACATAAGGGTGACATCCACCATCATGCCTTTTCCTTCAAAAGACACAGCACATCTGGCTCAGAGCCTACACAGTATTTCATGGCCTAGATGAGACTGGGAACCATGACACACAGATTGATTTATTTTTAGATCTTAATACACATGGAAATTAAAAAGAAAGTTTTACTCCTTCCTCCATCATAGAAACATCATCAATCTGTTTACAGCAGGAATTGGTCCCAGGGTTGAAGAGAAGGCTGAAATCTAACCTTGCAGGTGACCAGTGCTCAGAAGGTAGTAACTTGCCTCTTTGCTGTGTCAGGATCAAGCTTTCATGGTGCCCAGCCTCACTGTGTTTGCGTGTCATGGCACATCAACAGAAGGAAACCCAACAGGTGAAGTTGCAGTTGCCCTCCTGTCTGAGACAGATGATCAGAGTCACGCCAAAGGCAGCTGCTTGTCTCCTTCTCAAGAGATAATTACAGCAGCTAGAAAACACCGTTTGCCATGTTGCTTTTGATTCATATCAGCAGAACTGACAGTTCCAGCTACACTCAGGGACTACAGGTAGAAATCTGGAAAGGATGGAGCTGCTCCAGCCTTAACTGCATAGAGCTGGGAGGTTTTCATCTCAGCACCCAGTGTAACCTCACTTTGCTTTGCCTTGATCCCCTCTGCCTTCTCTGTCTGCTCCACAAACCATTTAGCCATCTGTAGTCAGCCGTTGCACCCATTGCTGTGAAGGGAAGAATGACTTTGTGCTTCAGACACTGCTGCTTTCAGAAGATTGGGAGTTCGGGTCTGCTGCAAGCTCCCCGCTGATGTCCTGGGAAAGCTGCAAAAGCTCCCAGGCTTTTGGTCGTTACTTATCCTGAGCTAGACATAGTGCAGGTACCATAACCTCACTGATGGCCTGGTGGTGTGTGGAAATGTCCTGCTGCCAGTAACGCTGCAGACCAGCTGAGTGCTCCAGCAACTGCTAACAGACTGCTTATACAGCCAGACCTGGGGCAGGAGGGAGGAGGGGTGGATCTTGCACACCACAAGCTAGAAATACATGCTGTTCATTGGTGTGACGGGGAGATCCCAGAAGTGGGATACACAGGTTCAGCAGCAAAATTAAAGAGAAAGGGCAGGTAAATTAGGCATCTCATAGGAGCGAGCAGGAAGAGGCTGCAACAGATCCCTGCTTGAGAAAACCAGAATACCATCCTTGCAAACCAGCCACATCCATTTAGACTGAAGACTGCTGCCTCCTGTCATGCTTTGCACAGCACCTAGCACCACAGACCTCCAGGTGAGATAGGGCCACTGGGCCATGAAAAGCAGCAATGAAAATGCAACCGACAAACTCAATTCATGGAGCATCCCTCAAGCAGAAACTACACATGATTGTTTCTAGTGCCTCTGAAAACAACTCCTCTTTAAGCTCAGAACTGGCCCAAATTGCCTATAATCATACAGACTGATGAAAACTGTGAGTGACTCAGAAGCTAGGCGTTCTCAGCCATGGAAAAGCAAGGCAGGAAAAGTGAGGAAGCAAATCAAGCTCTCTCTGTACAGCTGCAACCTCTTGCAAGTCATCATGCAGTGGGTGCTTTAAGATTGTCCACTGCAATCACACCAATTTCAGACTTATGCCAACCATGCAGTTTGAACAGTCAAGTAGCTGGACACCAAGGATAAGTAAGATTTCTGCTAATCCTGCTTTCACAGCAGGATACTAGAAAAATTAGCTGACCTTTGTTAAATAAGCTCAATGGGTCCCTTGAGAGATGGTGAATTACTACGAGCAAGCAAAGACTGTCTGCCCCAGGCCATAGCCTGCAGAAGGAGGTTTTCCCTGCACAAGATGCTGCAGTCCACTCCCTTCCCTGGACAACATACTTATTTTATGCTAAGAGGAATAGGCCAGCCTAACCTACTGCAGAGCAAGCTAGTTGTGCTCCAACTGCGAAACAACTCCCAGCAGTATAGAAGACAATCTGCACCATACAGCTTTTGAGCTGCAGCAATGGAAACTCTCTGTTGAGCTGCCAACAGAGCACCTCTTCCCCAGGATGTCCCTGCCATGACTGCCTGGTTCCCTGCTCATGGGCTTGCCCTCTGGACTACCAGCACATGCACCTGCATGAGACCTTCAGGGGAATAGTGGAGGTCAGACAGCATCTTGGAGAGAAGCCCATCATAAACTTCAGTACTGCAGGGTCCCTTTACTGATATACTATGAATCCATGGGCACAACGTGGACCAAGACAGTACCATGGCCAGATGAAGCCTGACTAAATTTCACTGCTACACATCACATTTCTTTTGGGAAATTTAAAACCTTCAAAAACACCTGTCCACCTCTTTCAGCTTGACTAGCTGGAATTTAGGCCGTGTCATCTGGCTGGCTGAGGTAGAAAATGAGACAGAGCAGAGCTACATGAGGCTTTTTCATCCATGTCCTTGCTCAGGTGAGTTTGATGAGACACAAGAGGTCATACAGGGTGACAGCAGCTGAGACATTAACATGCTACACCATGAAATGCAGAATACTTCTTTTCCAGGAGTAATAGGACAGAAAACAGTATTACAAAGGGTGCATATAGGGACTTTCATTTAGCATCTGCACAGCCGGAGCAGAAAACTGATCTGAGCTAACCCCTCCAGACTTAACTGAGTTAGGACAACTCCCACCTGGCAAAGATATGTCCAGAACTATATTTCTGGGCATCCATAACTGCTCCAGGTACCATTAATACTTCCTTTCACAAATTCAGGTAGTAAAAAGGAGGAGGGAGGAGAGAAATCATAGAATCATAGAATAGTTATGGTTGGAAAGGACCTTAAGATCATCTAGTTTCAACCCCCTTGCCATGGGCAGGGACGCCTCACACTAAACCATGGCACCCAAGACTCCATATAACCTGGCCTTGAACACTGCACCATGTGATCAGAAACTGCTTTTTTCCACACTTCTCATTCTTTAAGCAATCTCTGGTTATCTGGATAGACGAATACCTGGATTGCCTCCTCATGGCAAATTGTAAAGACAAAAAAAAGTCTGCTTCAGGTTGGTTTGAGCTCCCTTTATTTTTATCTCCTCCCACCTCTGACCTCTCACAAGCTCCCAGCTGGAGCAGATCACAGGTTCTAGTGTCCACAAAAACATGAATATTTTTATTTCAGTTTTGAAGCCTACTTTGATGACCCCGCTGGGGCGGGGGATAGGGAAACAGGATCATTCATCGTGGCTGAGCAGCACAATTCCATTTGCCAGGCTGCCAAATGAGAGACTCGCTGCTGATGGAGTCAAAAAAAGAAAAAGCTCCTCTGTGTCATTTGTCTCCTTTTTCCCCACCCCAAGTCTTCCTTTTCTTTTTCTTCCCCCTCCCCCCCAGCCTTCCAGCAGGCTCTCTGGAGACAAGGGGGAGAGAAGCAGAAAGGTTGGCGTCTCAAGGGAAACCCACACCTCTCAATATTCAGAATATCGAATATGAAATGTCAGAGGAGTTATCAATCTTACTTTGATGGCACGAGGAGCTTCATTTGTTAGTGCAGGACGTGAAAGGGGCTTTTCAGAGCCATTCACTGACTCTTCAAAACACATTTCACCACTGAAGGTTTGTGATTGCTCATCCTGCACAGTGTCCAGGTAGGAAGGAGAGCCACATCCAGTCCTGCCAATCCATCCTAGGCAACAAGGGAGGTGCAGACAAGTAGAAGTACATACAACAGCAGCAGTGCCGTGCAGAGCAGCAGCATGAGTTGAAAGCCAGTTCTTAGCTGGTGGGAAGTCACATATGCTACTTCAATTGGCCTGTAACATATGATGATGTGGCCCAAAACATGTAATGGAATTAAGCAAACCCTCTGCTAACACCAATGACTACAGCAGCTGTGAAATCAACTGAGCCTAATCCTTTCCCTCAACTGTAGGCTCATCCCTCGTCATCATTGGCATGTCAGTGCTCTTCTTCACCACCTCCCTAATCCTGCATGCAGAGAGAAGCCTCAGCAAGGACCAGAGAGCAGGCTAATTCTGAAATATGCCAAGCAGCCCCAACTCAACAATCACATACTGCACACAGCAGTATGGAGAACTGGGTCCTTGCTGACAGTAGAGCAGAGAAAAAGCTGGTATTAGGGTCCAGTAAGATCATGGAAAACAATACTGGTAGGGCAACTCCTATACATATATATATACGTATATATTTATACACACATATGCACACACGCACTCTGTCAGTACTACAGAGTTCTCAAGTGAAAGACAGGTCAGTCGTATGACAAGCAAACACAGAGGCATGACTGCTCACTCCATGGGCCATAGGCTGCAGGTTATACATTCTGGTCTGTGTGGTTCTCTGGCACCTTCCAAATCCTGCCGTTCAAGGGCTGATATTTCTAACCCTCACCTATTTTCTGCATTGTGTGATCCAAAGCCTTCAAGTTTGTACACAGACCCAGTTTGGGCAGCCAGAAGGGACAGGTTTCAGACTTCCCCTAATTCATCTTTCCAACTACTCCCAGATCCTTCCTAAACATCAGTGGTTGTATTTCGGGGCTGGCCCAGGTAGCATGTGACTCAATTCTCTCTTGACTTGCTACTAGCTACTGTAAATTGCAGACAAATCAGATATGTGTAAAGTCCAATGACCTACAAGAGATCACGTATGTTGCGCTCTGACCAGCAGTTTCAAGCCTTGGGAAAAAAAAAGGGGTTGATTCCTAATTGTACATTCTCTACCAGTAAGAATGTTCTGCTGATCAAACGTTAGTGTAAGCAGCACACCTGTACAGGGGGTGAGACTGAAACCCCACAGTATTCAGTGCCTGCCCCTGCATTCAGGAACCAGCTGGTGGAGGTAAGTAAAGCTCCCTTGATTCCCAAGGAGCTACAGTGATTTAAACTAATTCAAGGTTCAGATCCCAACTTTTATACAGGCAAGTTTGGGAATGCTGGAGTGCTGCTGTTTCCTGCAGAGCCAGCATGTGGAAATGAGGTGCTGCTGTTTATGACAGAACACTGTGCAGGAAAAAAATGTCCTGGTCTCAAATGTAACCTTTCCATCAGAGGTCACCAAAAAGTCATCAGTGATTTCATCAGATATCAACCAACTCAATTGCCCTTACGTGCACACATAGCAGTAACAACGTACAGGTCACACACATTTCCTTGTGTGAGTCAGTCACTCTGAGCCCAAGGCCACCAGTTAGAAGAAAGAAAGATCGTCTGAGATCCTGAATTAGATTTCTGCTGTTGGCTCAGATCTCATTCTCAGAAATATGCCTACTGAGTGATTACAGGAATTATACACCCAGTTTAGTGTTACAGGAGGGTGTCCTAGGGACAAGGCATAAATCAGCGTGGCTCTACCGACACCCCAGCACCTCCACCTGGACTGTGGATCTGCTCTGGTACATCTATCCCATAGATTTGTTTGGCTGCTGTCTGATGTGAGTATGGGAAAGAAAATAAAGAGATGAAAGAATAATACAGACATGAGGGTGAGTATTTTCCAAAGAGGAAACACTTGCTCTAGCTGTCAATGATTTACAGGGTCGCGTTGTTCACTGTTGACATATTTTATTGTCATTATTTACCACATTCACTGCTGGAGCCCTAAGGAGCTCTGCACAGGAACTTGGGCCATGTAGTGCAAGGTGCTGCACAAATACAGAAAGCCGTCAGGGGGGTAAAGGCACCGGAGTCCTGCCAGCTGCTGCCACTGCAGAAGATACTGCAGATTCACAGCAGGATGTAAAAGAAGCAGTAGGGGGAAGATGGCAGGTGTCCAGAGTGCCAGAATATTTCTCAGCTCAGCACAGAACAAAAAGATTCTCTTCACTCCATCAGGTTTATAGAGTTAAGTTCACAAATGCTAAATGCCTACATCATTTTTAATGCTTTCTTACTGGCCACAAGGCTGTCAAAATGCAGAGGAACTGCCTGCGCAGTCAGAATCCTGAACAGGAGATTACCCAATAATAATTATTATTATTGGTATTATTACCACAGATTTATACAGGCTGCCTCTATCAAGAGAGACATTGTATTCTCCTTGTGAAATAACATTTGCTTTGCTCTTCACAGAAGAATTAGAGGCTTTACAGTCAAAAATACACTGGCAAGCTACTCCAAAAGCACTCTGAGGGAAGGCAGAGGTCTACATCAAAGATGTACATTTGCACCTGCTTAGCCTATGATCAGATTTGCAGTGGTGTAAATCAGGAGCAGTGTTCCTGGAGTCAGTGCACCAGACCAGACACTCCACTAATGCAAATCAGTGCAGTTCACTGACTTTGTATAAAAACCTCACAGACGTGATACAGGCAAGAGAGCGCAATCAAGCCCTGTCCAAGATCACCCCGTGTCCATATGCTGTTATTCATTACAAAGTATGATCTCAGTGCCTAGGGGCTCCCAGGAAGGCCAAAGTCCCCATTCTGCTACATTCTGCACTCATCAGTAATGACATATAGCGCCTGCTTCAACAATTTGCAATGAAAGGAGGCTGAGACCAGGTATATTCTGATGATGAAAATACTGCCAAGTCTCATAATTATATGGTGAGCCCATACAAGCCCACATTTTTCTTCAAGCCTCTGCTCCCAATCTAGTGAGTCGATGAGATCTTAAAGAGAAAGGCTTCTCTTTTACTTAAAGAAGCCTCACAGTTGAGACCTTAAGGCTGGCCTTTCTGCCCATTTCTGGTTTCCAACTGCATCTTCAATGCATGGCTCTCAATCCCATTTGTGCTAAATCAGTCTAGAAGGAACTAGAAGCCTAAGAAACAAAACAAAAGAAGGCAAAGACTGGGTAACGAAATGCCACTACAACCCCTGTAAGTCAAAATTGACACAACTTCCCAGACCGAGTTTTCAATGTGCCTGAAATGGAGTCAGAATTACCAACTCGACGTGCACATTTATTTTACTTACTTATTATTCAGATCTAAAGAAATCATTTATCTCTGTCAGGAAAAAAGTGAAATACCAACACACACTAAGAAAGAAAATAAACACACCGCTGCTCCGAGACAGTGGTGTGGGAGCTATGCAGAGCTGGCAGCCACAACCCTCGTGAGAAGCAGTGTGTCTCCTCCCTGCTCTGGCGTCTCTCGGCTGTTACTTAACCGTGTTATTTTAGTTGAAGGGAGTAACCCAAGTCTCCCAAAGAACAGCTGCCACTATTATCCGTACATACAGTTACTAACAAAAAAAGAAACATAGGATTAGAGGCTGTGCTGGCCCTCCAGACAGCACAGCACCTGCAGTCCAGGTGGGAGGAGAGCCATGGCTGCTAGCTGTCAGCCTAAAGGCCTCTCTGAAGTACAGCATCCTTCCTAGGCCATGGTACAGGTCCTAGAGACACCTACAACTCCACAGTACTGCCCAGCTCCCCAGGTCAGAGACTTTCAGGTTACTGGGAGACAGCTTCAGGGCCGTGCCCCACAGTGCCTGTACCAGAAGAAGGACCCTCCAGGATCAGTTTACGCCTCTGTGTAACACACAACACAAAAGTCACAGACTGAATGAGGTGGGAAGGGACTGGATATTGTCCAGTTCAACCACTCTGTTCAAACCAGGGTCAACAGGATGAGGTTGCTCAGGGCTGTGTCCAGTCATGTTTTAAGTATCCCCAACGACAGAGACTCCGCAACCTCTCTGGGAAACCTGTTCCAGCGTTTGACCACCCTATAAAAATCACTGGTACATGGCTGACATGGCGATATTCAGCCACCACCTAACCTGATTTGTCCACCATGTGTCAGAAACTAAATGGAATAACTCCACTGTCCCTAGTCAGCGTGTATTGTAACAAACCTACTGCAATAGTACTTGGAGCCCAGCTGGAGCTCAGGGCCCCATATGCTACATCTGTTACACCATGAGCAGACAAGACAGAGTGAGGAAGCTGGATGCAGAGAGGTGGCATGGTTTGGATTAGCTTACACAACACACAGGATTAAAATCAGGGACTCCGAATCCTCTGTTCACATCACAGCATCAGGAGAACCATGCTAAAACATCCACAACAAAGCAGCTTTCTGCGTTTCACTTTGCCACCAACTTGGTGATATTTTTCATAGTGAGTACAAGCTGTTACAACTTTAACTTTTCCTGTTCATAGATCTGAAAAGGAGGGGCTTCCCACAGACAGTTCCTTGTCTGAGTATTCCTTGCACATGGAACATGCTCAGATCTCTACTGGAGTGATTCAACTTCTGAAGAACTTTCATTCCTATGTAAGACACTTGAGGTCGCTAAATTTATCTGCTCCTACCACTGCAGCATGGATTAACCATGGAAACAGCAAACAGCCACGAACCAGATTTTCAGATGGACCAAAAGCCACATGTGTCTACAGGACTCTTAGAGGTCTCCTTCTCATTGAAACAACCAGCTGCAAACACACACCCACTGTGATCTTGTTCATAGGGCTGTGTGACTTCTCCATACAGGGCAGGGATATGCCTTCCCTGACAGTCACCAGTTTTCCCATTTGCTGCCTTCTGTTGGCACTCTCCTAGTTAAAGGCAAAGCAGAGGGAAAGTTAAAGAGCAGCAGCTGCTCCGGTGTCTTCCCAGATGTTCAGCTATGTTCAGCCCATTAACGGTTTGAGAAATCATTCCTCAGCAAAGGTTTTGCTGCCTTGCAGGCTTAGCTCCGAAACAAGTTGGCACTTACCAAAAGAACTTGTCCTCACCCTGCCACACTTAGCACCTAGAAACCCCTCATCACTTCCAGACCCACCACACTCTGCATTCTCTCTTTGGGTTGTAGAAATTATTTAGTACCATGACAGACATGCACAGAGGCACTCACCCAGTTAAGACTGCCTGTGTGCACTCACAGAAAGCAGTCTGAATGTTTCATGAATAAGAAAAGTTAACTCAGTTTTTCTAGGTCCTGTGCTTCAGCACATCTTCCTGCTGGAGTACTGTCTTCTGCTGATTATCATTCAATTACTGTTATGATCCTCTGTTACAGGGATTGATTGCAGAGGGCAGTAAAAGGGAGAATTACAAGGAGTGTTAATGTTGAGATCAGGGTATGGTTGAGATCAGGGGTGAGCAGAATGGCTCATGTCCAAAGTTATAGCGGTCAAATTACAAACAGCAAAGGGCGGTTTACGCGGGCCAATGCTAGGACCTCTTAACACCAGGTATCAAGGACTTGGAACTGAACTACAGCAACAAGAGCTAATTGCCTGAGGGATACAGTCAGGACCAATTACAAGTGTTAACTGCCAATTAAAATGACAGGGCCAATATCAGGGCTAATACAAAGATCAATTATGGGATTACAGCAAAGGCCCTCAAGTAGATAAGAACAAATCCCACCTGCAGCCACACAGAGAAACTCAGATGAGGCACTTCCAAAAGTGGGAGAAAACTTTTTTGCCTCGAGGCCGCTGGAAGACAGGAGCTCAGTCTCCCACAGCTGGCACAACTGAGGTTCAGTGAAGTTCAGGAAACAAGCCTGATTTACTCCAGCTGGGGTTTCAGCCTGGAGGCCTTCAGCACTGGTAGGAGTGGGGTAAGATTAGACTCACCTTCTCCATGGTGTTAACAGTGTCATGGTTGTAAAGAACTACCAAGAGGAGCACGAGACAGCTGCATTTACAAAGGGCTCTTTTCAGGAGCAGAGAGCACAGCTCTATCAGCCTGAGGAACCAGCCAGGTGTGAAATCCAGACCTCCTGTACTGCTTCTTTGCTAATGTTAACACCAGTGAAACCAGGATCAGAGGTTTTAAGCTCAGCTTTGCTCTCTCCATGCTTAATTACCTGCCCATCCATAAGCACATTATGCAGTGTGTGATAGGGCTTTCTCAGACCTTTGCTAAACACTCCAGCTGTTTCAGAGCAACAGATAGAGCTTTATGAATAACCCTAGAGGTTTTCCCCTCTGTTTGCAGAGCTCACACATTGCTCTTAGGGCCTGACCCACCTTCTCAGCTCACATAGACCTTCTCATGCACTTTGAAGGCATCTAGCCACACTTCCACCACCACTGGAACAGTGCTAAAAAATACCATCTCTCCTTTACCCTTCAGAGCCATATAGGTAAAGATGGAGATCAGAGCATAAGGCGAGTAGGCAGAGGGCCACACTGGGCTGGAGAAACACACATGTGGATTTCCCTGGGGCCTGAACTTTGGTTTGTTCAAACGAAGGTGCCCAGCATCAGGCATATTCCCTCCAACTGCAAAACTCTGTTCCAAATTTGCTCTCCCCTGATATCAACCCATCAATACCTAAATAATCCCAGCTTGGAACAAACTGCTAACTGTCAACAAAGACTGACCACATCCACCTTTGGGGAAGGACATGTGCCACCCCAGAATCTTTCACATGTAGAGGAGACAGCAATCCTCTGCATGCTAACCCTACACAGTCCTGAATACCACAGAGGCTGCCCAGATTCCTTTGGAGCTGCAGCGCCCACAGCAATCAAGTTAGCTGCAACCTCACAGCGTGCCTGCCCCTGCAGCATGACCCCATCCCAAAAAGCCTGGCTTTCTTGTCAAAGCCCCGCCCAGTACACTGCCCAGCTCCCAGGCTATGCTGGAGCACCATTTACTCAGGCTGGAAAACAACAGCCCTTTTACCACTGAACAAGTCCCCCGAATCCTGCGCTGTGCAGAGGCAGCCAGTCAGAACTGTGCTGCCTCTCCAGCTCACCTCCGAGATGCTGCTGTAAATCCAAAGAGAGAATATCTTACCTGCCACAGCCTTACCTCCTTGACTGCCAGCCACGGCAAAGGGACTGGTGAAAAATGCTGTAAATTAATTAACATCAGACCTCTTGTAGCTGTTTGTTACTGTAAACAAACATTTTAATATGCAGTAATTAATTAAATCTGCCATGCTGTCCCCCTCCTCCCATTGATCTTTCTTCAGCTTTTCTTCTGCTCTGCCTCATCTTTTTCGCTTGGTGGAACAGATCACTTGCAAACAGAGACACGGCTTTCCCAGTGGTCCAACAGCAGCGACCCAATTCAAAGAGATCACTTTCCTCTTCTCAATCAAATGCTGGTTCCCTTTTTTGCCCACACCTACAGAGTTTTTTCTCCTCCTGTGCATACTCGTTTCTCCCTATAGCACCTTCCTTCCCATTTATCAAATGTAAATATAAAACTAATTTTTTTAGTAAAGATTTAAACGCTCCCTCAACACTTACCAGTTGTTCCCCAGACAAAAAAAAAACCAAACTCTATTAGATTACATATGTTGTCACTATCCACTTTCCTTCAGCAGAGTATTTCCAGCCCCATCCTGCTACAGCTCAGCTTTTTTATTCTCTCAACTCTGAGCCCTGAGTTTTCTCTTAAGCTGTAGGCAAGCTGTACCGAGAGCTACTCAGACAAGACACATATCCCAGCTAAGTTTTTCTTGTACCTCTAGTTTATATTTGATAGCCCGTTGACAGTCCCACAGCAATACTGTCCTATGCTTTACCTTTCTCCCACCCCTAAACACTAACAGAATCCAATTGTAACTCTAAAATTTCTGCAGAGCTGCAGACAGAGCCCCACAGTCACCACCCACAGACCTGATCACTTTGAACCTGAAGGGTTAGGGACTAAGGGTAAGAGAAGGAGAGAGCACAAGACAGCAGTTGGAGTAGGGCTGAAAACACATGGCAAATGGAAAGCGGGTACTGTCAGATGTCTGGAATGGGAGAAATATTCCTACTGACCAGGGCTATGGGGATGTCTTCTTTGACTAACCAGAAAAGGACAGTTTAAATAAAAGAACCATAGTTACAGTAGTTACAACTGGTAGAAAGAGCAAGCCCAGCACTTCAGTCAGAGTAGGTTGAAAAGCCACATGCAGCACGAAGAGCAGAGCTGCTTCATGTCAGAGTATAAGCCAAGAACCAAAGGCAACCATAGTAGAGGCAGCTCTAATTAGAAATTGCAAAACTGCACTCTGAACAGGACTGCCAGAACAGAGTCCATCAGCATCCCTGGACAAGACTTGAATTAAGTTCAGGGTACTTCTGGGGAGCCCAGTCAGGAGCAGCATGAGATGGTGCTATCAATAGGACTAAAGACAAAGCTAAATTTGGTCTGAGATGCTTCCACAAGGCAGACCTGAAGATGGATGTGCCTAAAACACATGTTAAGGAAGGAGTGAAAGGCCAGGCCTTAGATGAAATGAAAACTCCCAATGGACAGAGGGGTGTGGGTACCAAGTGAGGCTTGTCAGGCCAATTAAGTGCACCAATAGCTCTCAGGACCTACAGCTTCCCCCTATCAAGGTGTGTCTTTAGGCCTTGCAGAGACCTGGCTACTGGTTAGGAAACTATCTGGTTGCTGTGGATTCACATGGGGTTATTTCAGTGGGCCACAGAGCCAAGGCAGCTTGGGAGACTTGGAACTAGGTCACAGTTATGGCAGGAACATGGAAATGGAATAGGAATGTGATGTGGGGGACCCCAAAGACATTTGGACCAGTTCCCTTTCCCACTTTCACAACAAATATCCATTTGAACTGCTCCCATCCCAGTCTACATTCCATTTGGCATGTTCACTTCCTCATTTCCATGCACCAAAAATGATGGTAATACTTGAATGGCAGGAGCACATGGTTTCATTGGACAAGGGCTGGGATCTCGGGATGACTCTGTATGTGCATAAAGAAGGAGGTGAGCATATGAAAATGAATTTACATAGCATTATGCTTGTATAATAAATGTTATGGCAAGGCATGCTCTTTGTGGAATGATTGTTCTCATTGATAGGTTGTACCATCTTCACGGTTGTGCAATATCTCCAAAGACATCCAGCAAAATTTTACTCCTACAAAAATCCCTGTTAGTGGGGTTAAGCTAAGCCAACACCATCTGAAGCAGGAGGCAGCTGGAGCAGAAATAAGTTACAGTTCCTCACCAGTACTGGCTTTGTACTGCCGCAAGGAGAAGTTGCCTTCCCTGGCAACCAGAACTACACAAAGAACTGGGCCAGGGCCAGGAGCAGGGCCCAGGAGCAGTGATCACCGTTCTGCTATCCTGGTCACTTGATGTGATCCTTATTCCTTCCAAGGAACAGAATTTCTGCAGTTCAGGCAGGTCAGCCAGCAGCATTTCATGGGCAGGAGACAGGATCTGTGCCACTGCACTGGGAGAGCTCCATAACCAACATGAGGCTGCCAGGGTGTGCAGGTCCTAAGGTTGCATTGTGCCTTTCAAATTATAGGCTTCACCATGAAAGCTGATGCCAGTGAAGCCAACCAGAGTCGTGAGTACCCAGCCCCTCTAAGGAGCAGGCCCTGCATTTGCAGTTTTATTATCCATTTTTCTTTTAATGTCCTGCACACTTGAGAAACCCTGTGTGAGAGTCAGAATGAGAGAGGGAAGAGAGAGAGAGGGAGAGAGCAAGCTCATCATGCCCATAAAAGGGACAGATTCTGATTAGCTGAAGTTATAAAAATGATTTATACTTGCAAACATTATTTCTACTTGTATTGTTTGCCTGCAAGCATTTACATCACGTCATGGACACTGTAGCCAGACTCAGTCATCCCTTGAGACAGGACAGATGGCTAACGTCCCCTTCCCATCAAAGAAACCCCCAACGCAGAATTGGGGTGACCAGAAGAAAGACTTTGCTCTGGCTCTTCTGAGCCTCACAGGAACATTCATCCTCATGCAGCCAAAACAGAGTCCCAGGCACCGAGAAGAGTAATCCTGATGTCAGCTTCTCCTCTCTGCTTGGCATTTCCCGAAGCACACTGAGTCCTGCCTATATTGTGCGCTTTCCCCGCCTCCTGCCAGCCCAGATCTGGGTTTATTTCCTCATCCGTGATTATTGTAAAGAGGAGCAGAATGAAATGCAGATGCAAAACATGCTCGTAAGAATTTCCTCTCTCTCTCCCCCATCTGCCAGAGAATAGATTTTAATCTTTAATCCATGAGCAATCAGCGAACACTAGCGAATTGCAAATTACAGATGTTTTACTGTCTTTGGCATTTTTAGCTTCCTCGCTTCCCCACTGCCACTCAGTGTCTTTTTCACATCCTCCCCTCTTCTGCATTCATCGAATGCCACGCGCCATCACCAAAACCATATGACACTGTCATCATTTGGTAATTAAACCTTTACTCACTTTAAATACGCAAAGCTGGCTGGGGTAAGCAGCACTTAACTCTTTCCTGACAGGCTCTGTGCATATATAGAATGAAGGGAAGCAGGGGGGAAGGTTGACAGAACAGTCGGTGAGGGTAAGCCCAAAGTTTGAAATCATGTCCAAGTGCTGATTGCTTTCCTTGAAAGTATCCCTGCTCTCAGAATGGCCAAAAGAGACGGCAAAAGTCTCTGCTTCTTTCCATCTATCTTCTTGTGTGGGCTGTGTGGTACCACTGACAGAGAAGAGCGTAGGCTGCTCTGTTAAACCCCAGGGGCTGCTGGAAGACACAGGGTCCCTGATAATCTCCAGGAACTGCTCACTGCACTTTTAACCCTGTATCACACTTCTATACTATGCAATTACAGGCTCAGCCCTGGCTGTTTCAGGTTATTAGCGCAAGCTGTCCCAGTCTAAGGTCCTTGGCTTGACTCTGCTTCCCAGATGGGGACCTCCAAAGAAAATCACATGCAAGGGCAACAGGTGTCGGATGCAGGAGCATGGACAGCCTCTCAAGAGGGGTGGAAAGTAAGCTTTAACATACTTCAACCACCCTTTCTTTCCCCTTAACCCCAGTGAGGTCAGTACAGGGCACTGTGCGCACATCATTTGACCTAGTTCCTGGGAGTACATTTCAGCTGCAAAAGAGAAGCAAGAACTTTTACACTGCCTCAGTGGCAAGTTTATAGAGAAAAGACAAAGCACGGCACAAAATGCCTTCAGTGAGTGCTGCTATAGTGGCATGGGTCTCTTGTCTTAAGGTGGCTTCCAGCAGGGGTCACAGCAGGGTCCAAGGCACAAAAGAGTGTTCATCCCTACCAGTCTGTGAGTGATCTGAACTCCCAGCAGAGGTTACATCACAATTCTTTATCAAAGGAGCCCAAGGTAAATCAGAGACGAAGAGAGGAAGACATGGCAAGAAAGAGAGGGAGGGAGGGAGAGGGGAGAGAGAAAGGTGGCTGCAATTATTTTGCCGTAGATTGGCAGGGCCCGCTTTCCCTGTAAAAAGACTGAAACATTTGGGGAAACATAAATAACAGTTGACAAGAGACTGCACCGTAGAGACAGGCAGTAATTGTTTCACCTCCCTCTGTGCCCTGTCCACTGTAGGCTCCCAAGGAACTACCTTTGTATCTTAGCTCAAGGCAGCAGCTCAGGGCCCCTCTGGACCAGGAACAGCGAGAGCCTTAATCATTTTCTACAAGTTTGTCAATTTAACAAGTGTTTGCCCAAGGGGCATCTGTCTTCCTGCCTTCCTTTATTCCTCTCTCTGCTTGTTTGTTTGTGAGCTGGTGCATTCTGGCTGCTATCACCAGCACACCAGCTTCACACAAGCCTGGCTCTAAGCAGGATGCGACCAACACTGGAAGTAACATGGTTAACCCCAGTTTCAGAGGTTATTAACTGGCATCCTCTCCACTTTCTGCCTTCATTCCTTTTTTTCTTCCATCTCTCCTTCATGTCTGCAGAGGCTGCTGCAGCTGCAGAGAGAAACAGTGATTCTTCCCTCTTTTCCTGGCTGTTTCTCTGCACCCTGCACTGGCGACTGAGTTTGCCCCATGGCAGCTGGAGTAGAGCTCACCTAAAAGGCTGAGGACTGGCTGTCCTTGAAAACACTGCCTCTTTCAGCTAAGTCCCCACAGGACCTGGGGCAGCACCAAGAGCGCTGGTTCTTCAAGACATCCTGCTGCTGGATGTCTCAGCCGAAAGCACATGCGTGTCAGGCAAGGAGGAGGAAGGCAGGAGTGAAGACCAGCTGCTGATAGAAAGAGGCCGTGCTCCTTTCCCTGCACCAGGGCCCTGGGTCCTATCAGAGCGAGATAGTTTGAAGCACAGAACTCGAGAATTTCCATAGTACTTCAGACCACTGAAAAACAGGTCCTGAACCTGCTTTTCCTTTCTTTTTTTTTCCTTTGAATGCAGTAATAATGAAGTTTCCATAAGAAAGGATTAAAGTGCCTGATTTGAAATGTATTTTTTTTGTTTTGGATTTCTCAGGGCAGGGCTACATTCACAGACACTGTTCCCATTAGCCATAACCCTCAATATCATTGTAACATTACACTAGAACAACTCAGTGTTTTCTCAAGAAAACGATTTGCTCCCCCTCATGTTACTCTCAGCTTAAGTTCTCAGAAAGCGTTGGACTTTAGTGCCCATGATTCCCAAGCCTTGGCCTTAACCCTGACCCAAACCCTAGGCTTGAGAGCCAAGTCACCCATCTCCACAGCAAAGTATAATGTAGGACACAGAAGTCCAGAGGAACCACATCTCTTCCTTACTGTAAAGATTCAGCAGATACTGGTAAACAATGGGGCTGTTAAATCTTTATATTCTGACCCAAAACCAAGTGATAACCAGAACTGTCATCCCTGTAGCAAGAGAGATGAGGCATCAGCCCTGGTGAGAACCAGGCATCTCTCTAAGGATGATGGCCCTGCAGAACACATTGATTTTTGTTTCCTCAACCTAAAACTTCATAGCACTGGGCTGTCTCTCTTTAGGAGAGGGCTGTGTTTGATTGGCAGCATTACAACAATCTTTCTTGAATTACTTGTATGGATTTCATTGTTTTGACATTTCAGCACCAAGACCTTTTTGGAGGTCCCTTCACAATATCTTTGGGACAGTCATTACTCTCTTAAAGAAAGGGTACTAACACAGAGTGAGTTCAGCTGTTATCTCCTACAACACTGAGCAAAGCCACAGAGAGGATCCAAACCTCCTGCATATTCCTATCCTAGATTTAGTTTAGGCCTAAATATTACATACATGACCAAAAGACCAAAGTGTTCAAAGAAGTCATTAAAGATGGGAGCAGGAGGACAGTGCTAGCATTTACTCCCCTGTGAGATGGGGCTGGGAAGAAAGGATGGAATGCAAAACACACTTGTGATTCAGACATTGCTTTTATTATGGAGGTGAATGGAAATTGCTCAGGCAATTGGACATTACTGCAGGGAGGCAGTAGCCAAAATCCCAAGAAACCTCCGTGCTACTGTCAGTGATTTTTTTTTACACTGAAGCTGACATTGAGCTTTGTACTTGCATCAGACTCTCACTGATTACGAGGGAAGACTTGCCTGGACCATGATCCATTTGAGAAAAGCAAGCAAAAGAATATCCACTTAGCCACTTGGATTCACAGAAGGTAGGTTACATCTCACAGAAACCATTAAAGGCAAAAAGATTCAAGTCCAATGGAAAATCTTCCAGGATGCTCTCACTTCTTGGCTTTTCTTGATCTTTGAGACAGTGAAGAAATGCTTTACAAGAGCCAGAAGTATCACAACAGCTACTGCTAAGATTGTCACCTCTGAGAAGGTATCAGTGTGAATAACAATGAACCATAGATTCCAGTGTTTCACTTCAGCTGCAGGAAACCTACAGCTGACAGCAGAATTTGTCTCTGTAAGCTGCCCTGTGCTCTCTCCATGCTTGGAACTGCATCACAGCCTCTCCAAGACTTGCTGCCCCCAGGCCCTTCACATGCCAGCAGTGGGTTATAATCTCAGTCTCCTTACACTGGCAGGCAAGTCTTTAAGAAAAATGGGTGCAAAACCCAGGAAATGTGTGTCCCTATTAATCACTGTTAGGGCTGACAGGGGGGAAGCGAGTCCTGGACCATATCGGGATGCAGCGGGGAGAGAGTGAGAACTGGAAAGACCACTTCCCAAACAGTAAACAACTCCCCAGAGCAGAGCACAGAGTGACTCAAATGCAGTCAGAGAAGCTGGAGTGTGTTTACAGGTTCCCTTCAATCAGACACAAAGATGGACAGGACCAAAGCAGGACTGGGGCATTTCCCACCTGCCACTCTCGTTGACAGAAGTCTCTTCTGCCTTCCCCACCCACTCCTTGGAGACAAACATCTCCCTGGGTCATTTATAATGAAGGTGATGGGTTTAAGAAGAGATGAGCAAACACAATACATGGCGCATTTGCCAAGTCCTGGTAAGAGGCTAGAGAGGCAGAAATGCAGTCACCCTTCCCATCAATCTCAATTCTTCCTCCAGCAGCTATAGCCACAGTCTGCTGGGTGCCAGAGTCAGAGCTACATTTTCCTTTGTGGCACTTCACTCCTCGTGTCATTGCTATTAGAGACTCCAGGCAGGACAGAACAGGGATGGGATATGCACTTGCTCAGCACTGACCATAAACACATCTACTGCTGTGGAACTAACAGGGAGATCTGTGAGGAATTTCTAGGGAAAAGATCTGATTAGCCCTGCTCAGTCCTTCTCACCTCCCTTCTGCGGCTTTGTCTGACTCACTGACATGTCTCTCTCAAGTCTTCTACAGCTCTCCAGCTCATCTAGCCTAGGTGTTTCACTGGCACAGACTCAGCCTGTAAGCCCAAGCACTGCTCCAGAGAGTAACTTGAATTTTAGGTCTGATGAACCTCTTGTGACTACATCTCTGGCTCTGCTGACTACAGACATCTCAAATATCCAGCACTCTAGGTGAAGAGATTCAACAAGACATTTTGCAGGGATGGGGGCAAGAGTTGAGGTTGGGCAGGCAGAACAAAAAGGAGTGAGAGCGAGTGCTGCAGAACAAAAAGGCACTGTACTTAAGTGGGTAGGTGATGGTGCAGGAGAAGTGAAACCAAAATAACAATAACAACTTCAGAAAATCAGTAAGTGACACACACCAGTCACACTGCTGAGGTTTCATTTGTACCAGTTTTCCTCAAGCCTCGCAGGAAAGCATGTCCCGTTTGATCCTGGCAGGTAACTGGAGTATTTTAGTGCAGGTCACTGTATATCTATACCCTCCCCTCTGGCATGCCCCTAAAAGATCATGTAGAATAATGCACCTGCCTCTTAACACACTGCTCCATAACACCACACAGCAGTCTGCACTATGAACTGCAAGAGGAGATGTAGACATTAGGCTATAGCATGGACACGCAGCCCAGATGACTGCCATGGAAACAAGTCGGCTAGCCTGGCTCTGCTGGGAGCAATACCTGCCCTAGGCCAGCAACCCAGCAGAGAGACAGCACTGTTGAAGAGAAAAGGAGCCCATTTCCAGGCCACTTCTTCCATTCCTCCTGCCAGCCTCAGCTATTCCGCTGGTGTGAGGCTTTGGCCAGGTGCTTTCCATCACAAGTATTCTCAGGATCTGCTTTCCATTTTCTCCAGGCCAAAGTAGCTGAGGTTACATGGGAAGACCCCAGAGTGAACAATATATTGCCTAAGAGCTTCAGATAGCAACAGTCTTTGATCCTGGAGCTGCTGGTTGGAAAAAGCAAGGCAGGAAAAATGTTCAGAATTATTTAACCTGGCCTTCTAGCAAACAGAGACAAGAAACTCTCAGTCAGAGTGTGCTAGGGAAGCGACACAAGCCACCTCCCTTCTCAGTGTTCTCAGTGCCTTTTTTCCTCTTCTCAGCTTTTCTCCTTCAACCACCTTATGCCCCCATGCCAGCTGTCTTTAGATGTATGTGCTCCATGTTTTCGTACAGTACCTTGCACACAAATAGGCTGGCCTCTGCTGAGCTACCTGGCTCCACAGCAGTAGCAATCATAAATGCCATTGACAATCAGTCCACAGGGGGAACTGGGAAAGGTCTGGAACACAAATGAACTTGTGTCAGTACAGAAAGGGAGTGTGGGAAATCCAGCAGTACTGCAGTAGCTTTAAGAAAAGGGCCTGGCAAAACCCTAGTAGGAAAGCAACACCAGATGGGCTTGCACAGAGCACCATCACGTGGACCGAAACCTGGCTGATGGCCCGTAAAACAAAGGTAAGGTAACATGGTAATGATCAGCACAGAGGAGGGAATAGCTGAGTTTGGTGTCAGACCAATTCACAGGTTTATTAATGATACAGAGCAAAGCATAGCAAACGCTATACTGGATGGTACCAAAGTCTCTAATTTGTCAGCTCAGCAGCTAAGTCAGGGCAAAGTGAAGACTCTTCACTCATTTTACGCCTATGGTCTAGTACATATAAGGTGGTCAACCACAGCTATGGCCACAGCACCCACAATTTGTTGATCACTTCCCTTTCATGAATGAAATAAACCTCAGCATTCAAAAGGATAAGGGATCAATCCACCCAGCAAAGCTAAAGGCAAGTTCATGTGCTGGGAATTACATGAGTGCTTGATGATTGAGTCACACTATACTTAATCATGATAAAATCCCAATACAAAAGCAGACAGGGCATGAACACCAGCAATACCATGACAACTGCCCATGGGTGCTTTCTAATACCTAGGAAATTAATAGTAGCTTAGGGTTTTTTTTTCCTTTGGGGAGGGGGGAGAAAATGTGGGGTGTTTGCCTTCAATGATTTTGCCCTCAATATGGAGTTCCACAGAACAAGGACCTGCATAGAAACTGCCTGAAATAGCCAACTCAAGGCAAGCCCAAGCTCGTTTCACCCCATGGTAACTCGTTTGGTTGAATCCTGAGCAGCCACAGATAAGAATTTGCTGGTTCCTGTTACTCTCTGTGGACATTTGTATAACAGACACCAGGCCAGTCACTCCCAGAAAGTGATTATCAGGCTGGTTGCCAGGATCTGTGCAATCAGCACTTTAATTAGTTTGGCTGTAGGTCTGTGATAAACACGTGCCAGTCACAGAGCAGGCAGGTAGCCTCACACATGGCTATGGTGGCATCAGAGAAACCAGACAGAAGAAAAACAAGGAGAAAGGTGGCTTTTCAGCAAGCAGATGCGAAAGTCAGGTTCAAAACCACAGCAAGCTAGCCCTCGGCTACAGTGTACAAGTCCCATAAGCAAATAGGGGTTTAGTTCATGAGCGAGGGAAGGAAGAAGCAGCATCTCTACAGTGCACCAGAAACAGAGGAAGGTCTCATTAGATGTAAAAGGAGTGAAGCAAGCAAGAGTCAACTTGCAGTTTATGTGGAAGTGACCCAAAGAGAGCGGATGGAAGCTTTGGAATCATTTAAGTGACTTGAAACTTGCCTGGAAAAGGCATCTGATCACCTGAATAATAATAATAACATCTGAAGAATAAACCTCTGCTGACTGCCTGGGGAGGGATAGCCAAAGGACCAACCCATATTCCCTGTGCAGGAGTGGTTCCCATCAGGACACAGCTGATGAAGCATTCAGCTATCCCAGAGCACTACCCAGTGGGTAGCAATGCAGCCAAATGCAGGCAGAGCAACAGTGAGGGCTCCTCACAGGCTCCCGAATCAGAATTGAGAAGTTTGGCTCATCATCAGCCCCTGATGCGAGTTCCTTCCTTTGCCCAAGCAGACTGATGATTAACTAGGAATTAAGCTGGCATGAGACAAGAGCTTGTTGATGTCTCTATAATGCTTCAGCTGATAGACAAAAATAACTTTTGTGTTGTCTATTCTGCTTCATCTTCTGCAAACACGCCTGGTACTGCCAGACTGTCAGCCAAGGTCCTCTCAGTACTGCAGTTTTATGCTTATACTCAGCAGAAGATGTGCAGCTTGCTCACACTCCATTTCCCACACATATGTATGTTCAACCATGTGCAGAGTCACACATTCATGCATGCACCACACATGCACACTCATGACTCAGACACCCATGTATGTGTTCACATACAAGAGTCCCCAGACGGCCTGCATATAGGCATCCACCAAATGCTACAGAGGTAGCATAATGTAGGTAGAGCCGATATTGTGACATACAGAAACACTCTTCCTCACCTCCCTCTCAGGCACAGTCATGTCAATATAAAGGTGTGTGCAAATTTGAAGATGCCATCAGTTAAAGGGGTACATTCCTTCTCCTATACATTCACCACCCAGGCATTCACACACACCTCAGCACAGATACCATATGCAAATCCCATATCCTTTACATGTGCTAAGACATACTTACATGCAAGATATATGCATACAACATACATATTTGAGCATGCTTACAAAAGAACACAAATACACAAAAAGAAATACTCTTAAATCACATTCATGTATGCGTGTGTGAAGCAGCCTCACTGAAAAACTAATTGCTGACAATTCTGTAAGGGGAAGAGTTGTTCTTTAGTAAAGACCAAATGATTTGTCTCTTCACAGTTCATTATGATGGCAGAAATATGGAGCAGTTTTAAACTGCAGCTATTTGTTACCATCATTCACATGAAAGATTCCTCACAAACCAGTTTAAAAGAGAAAAAAATTCTGCCCTGTTCCCTGTGCCCAGCATAGAGTCAGCTCCAGTGCCACCACTGATACTCGTACTGCAGCAGTGCTAGGTCCCAGGCGAGGGACCAGGAGCCCATAGTGCTGGAGCTGTACAGAGGAGTTCTGACTTCATAGAGTTTATAGCCAACATTTGAATTCCTCCATGCCCCACGAAGCATGAGAGCCAACTGCAGTGGTAGGGCCTGTTTTGCCTGGGTAAGCAGTGCCTGCTTTACTTTCTTTCCTTTCCCACCCTGCACTTACTTTCCCGATATACACCTCTGTGCCACCGGCTTCCTGGCATCAGAGCTGGCTTCCCTTTCTGGACTCCCCAGTGGGCACCCGGTTCTCACCAGCCTCCACAGAGAGTGACAGTGCAGTGGAGAGAAATCCATGCCAGAGCCAAAACAGGCAGCAACACAGACATGACAATGCAAAGCTCAATGCCAAATGTGAGACCCTCCTGACAAGTGAAGCAGGTATTAAGCTCAGAGTCCAGCTTGGACTTATTATGGACTACAAACAATACCCAAACAAGCCAGTTTAAAGCCAGACCAGGCATGCCCACATGGTCTCTGACACACATTTATATCATTGACACAATCACTGATTTGTGCTGATGATTTGAATTTTCACCTGCTTAGAAGAATATTTGCCTCTCTCCAAAGCTGCCAGTTCATCAGTTCTGATCTTTCCAATGGGAAACTCTGCCCCAGCTCTGCCCCTGAGAAGTGTAAGACACTAAGTCCAAAACTGTTGGCACTTTACACAGAATATGTTTTGGTAGATTTGCTTCCAGATCGCTTCAGCAGTCTTGAGCTAGCTTCAAACTGAGTATAAATGTTTTCAGAACTAAACCAGTGGGTTTGGGGAAAAGGAAAACAATTACGAGGGGAAAAACCTTCCCACTATAATTCAGTTGTTAGAATTAAGGAACTCAAGTTAACTTTGCGTTACATGCCGATAGCAAACATATGGGGGCTACTGCCCCAGGCTAAGAGAACGCCAAGTTTAGAGTCAAGAAATGTAAATTTTCCTATAGGGTTCTGTGCATAAGGGCTCATGAGAAAGCAAATATGGTCATCCCAGAAAGGCATCTAGCAATGCATTCTCAGAGTATTCTCCCAGGTTTCATGAATAAATGGTACTGACATATATATACATTAAATGGGAAAGGAGAGAATAAAAGTTTAAGTTCTCTATAAGGAATAAACAGAGACTGCAAAGGTTTTGACCCCAAGAAAGCATACAAGCTGAAGAGGGAAGGAGAAGGGGAAAGGAACTGTTCTTAGTCTCTCCATGAGGTTTTGTCTGACCTAGAAGCCTTCACTAACCCTAGAATATGGTTTTAAAATATTGATTTCACAGACAGCAGAAGAGGGACAGATGCCTCTCTGCCACCTACTCACAAAACATTAAACTGTTATCTTGCAAGTATTTATTGAGCTCTGATGGCAAGAAATACTAGGGAGTACAGGGAGACCACCAGAGCACCTCCACAAAGAATTCAGGAAGTCTGGTGTGACCTGCTGGTCTCCAAACAAGATGATCAAACCTGCTCTTGATTTTGCCCAGGCCTGAGGGAACAGCTTAGACATTTTCTTTAATAGTCCTTCACTAAATTAGCAATGACTTGGTTCTCAGCTCTGCTGCTGTTTTCCTTTGTGTCTTCCATCTACTTCTGCCTTTGCTTCTCACTAGGAATATGGAAATACTATTATCCATTTTTCCTACTTACCTGCTCTGTACTAACTCTGAAAAGCATCACAAGAGGTTCTCGGGTGCTTTGAAGAGTAATAATTCTTTCCTAAATCAAGATTTTAGGGCAAAGACTAGTTGGTGTTATGTCTTTGCCTTACAAGGGGACGCCAGAGTATCAACTAGTCAACTAATAACATTTCTGTTAAAATAATCTAACCCCTGCACTGTTTTGTGGGGAGTTCTTTTAGAGAAACTTGCACCTATTTAACTTGTTCACCTTAAAACAAAAACCACCAAGCAGAAGCAATAGCAATGAAGTTCTAATACTTGTTTAGAAAGTATGACTGAAACATAAAAAACAAACCCAATTGCTTTTGGCATGTGTGTTTTGGTTTCAGGTTATTCTTTAACTCTGGACTATAGGAAGTAACGTGATTGACCAAAGGAAAATGATCTTTATCCTCTGAAATGACCAGAAAGCTTGTTGTGTGTTTTTAAAGAAGGAAGCTGGTTTGATTCATAAAATATATGAGTCCCATTGTCATCCTCATGCACTGTACCAATCATGAATCAGTTACAGTTTGAGATATGAGCAAATTAGCAATAAACTTTACATCCCTTCTCTTTTGATTGCTAAAGTCTGAGCTAAGCTTTTCCTTGCAACTATCTTAGGTTAAAAAGACACCTTTTAAAAGACATGAAAGCTGAGAGTTGCATAAAACCACTTGACTCCAGGAGCTGAGAATGAGAGAAATTCCTGTCAGGATAATCTCAGGGACAATATCCTAAGAGCTGTCCGGGCAGCTTCTGGGAGGTAGCTGGTAGGTAAGTAAGGTATGGAGGCAGCTTTTGCCCATGCCTAGCAACAGATATTCAAACCCTCCAATATTTCACTCATGCAAGACTCAGACTGAGCCTGAGAACAAAGTTCTTAAATGCTAATAATGACCAAGGGAAATAATAATAACATCCAATTCTTGTTCAAAATACACTCCCTGGGCTAAAGGGCACTCAGTTCATTACTGCTGTTATGATTTCTTTTTCTGCTGGGCATTGATCATTTGCGCTTGCAAGTCTATTTCATTTATAAGGGCATCTAGAGGTTGGGGAGTTTGGGGTGACAGGGTGATTTCCAGCCTTATTTACATCTAAAGGGATATAATTCATTACAAGTCCATCTGAGTGCATCTCCTGCATATATACCTCTGAGACCCACTGCAGACCATTCAGCAAAACAAACAGCTAGGACTTGGGCTCCTCCAGCCCAGCTGAGGTCAACAGAAACCAGGGAGCAAGCTGAGCTCAGCTGACTGGAGCCAGCAGGACTTGATCTAAGGATGCTGCTCCATGGAGCGTCTCAGTCACTGCACAGACAGAATTACAGAAGAAGGAAAAGAAGTGCCTAACTTTCCCTTCAGTGGGCAGCTCTGAGAAGGCCACCAGCTCATGCCTGCAGCACATCCAGCTTCCAGGCTGCCAGCACAAAGCAGCAGCAAAGGCTGGGGGTGCAAAGGGACAGGGCTGCGCATGCTGTGCCCTCTATCCCCAGCGGGGTGACCAGGGCTGGGCAAGCACCACCCTGGCCCAGGTTCGGTTCAGCCAGCAGTACACCCGGGGTGCAGCATGGGGCAAGAGGGCTGGAGACTCCTGAGGGTCACCCCCCTCCCCGAAAAGGGAAGCTGAAATAAAAGGCAGAGGGAGCCTTGTGTGTGTTTTTATTATTATTATTTCTGATTAAAGAGGAATTCATTTCATCTTTGCCTCCTGCCAGGGGCTGAGGTGCCGCCATTGAGGTTAACGGTGCGGAAGAATACAAAAAAATTTCATTGAGGAGGATTATAAAAGTTACTAGCTGGAACATTAACAGAAGAGTAACTTGTAAAAAATGCAATATTACAATATTCACAAGGACGGTAGAGCGTGGTAAAGCTATAAAATTCAACATTAAAATCTTCTACAGCCTAGATAACCTAGTTAACAAACATTGTGTTGGAACTACTTTTTTTCCTCGGAGCTGAAGGGACGCGGGGCCAGGGCCGGGGGGCTGGGGCCCCCCCACGGCGAGGGCTAGAGCCCACGGTGAGGGGCAGAGCCCCTCCGCGCTGTCGGTCCCTCCCGGAGAATCGGGATCTTCAGCGGGGATAAACCCAGGCGCGGCTCCAGCCCCTGCTTCAGCGCTGATGAACTTTTTGTCATTAGCAAAGCGTGGGAAGCGATTTGTCTCATCCAAACCCGCAAACAGGAAGCACCGATTCGTGTCATTTGTCACCAGCACCAAGTGCTCACATAAATAACAGCCAATATATTTCCCTGCGCCGATTGCATTCTGCAAGGCAAAACACCGGCAGCGGCTAAATAAATAAATAAATAAAAATGGAGTGGAATCAGACATTACTACTACTATTTTTATTATTACTATTACTGCTGCTCCTAATAATCATGTTCTCATGCAAAGACGTCAACCCTAAAGATGAAGCGATGCCACCCTTCCAAAATCGGCACACAGAGCCGGTTGGCTTTCGAGTCTCGCTACACCAGGCGAAACTTATTTCCCTTGCAAGAGGTGGGGATGGCATTTCGCCTTGTTGTGTGTTATTTTAATGTTGTTTGCCGCCGCATCCTCCTGCCCCCCCCTTCTCTCTGCGCCCTCGCTCCCTCTGTTCTGGGGGCTGCGGAGCCGGAGGAAGCAGAGAGTGTGAAAGGGCCGGGAGAGAGGGAGAGGGAGCGAGAATTGCTCTGAGCGACTGCGGAGTGGAATTCAGTTCCCTGGGGAGTTAGCAGACAGTTTGTGGAGATGTTACTCCAGAGTTTCAGACTATGATAAATATGATAATTTGTATAAAATTTGAATGGGTTCTTGTTTTCAGGGAGAATGCCTCCGATGATGAATGTTCATGATTTTCAGATAGATGGCTGATAAAAAGTGTATTGAATTGTTGAAAGCGATTTTAATTTTAATTCTCTACCTGCAGATGTCTGATAATAATAATGTCTCCTAATAAAATAGGAAGGTGTCAGTTTAAGCAGCAGTATTTCGCTTCACTTCATCCTTCCCATCCCCAGACTGTGGCAACATTAACCTCTTCTTATAAAAAGGCACATAAAATTATTATAATTACAGAGTTATTAATTTTAAAAAGAGGGTTAGCAGGATTTTTTATTATTATTAATAGAGCTCGCACAGTACCCCTGCAAGTAAATCCCCGTGTGAAATCATGGATCCGATTGCTAATTCTATTATTAGATATTGCCTAGGAATTGCCTTTCGGGTTTTTAATTAGAGTAATTGAAACTGGAAGAGGCGGGGCTAATTATTTTTATTTTCCCCCTTTGTTATTATTTAAAAGTCATTGATAATGCTCCCTGCATTCAGATCTCGGCTGCAGAAGGAGACTTACAACAAAGCAACAAAGGGAAAACAGGGAGATCCCCGGGTCTGGAGACTGAAACTCCCAAGCCAGCAGTGTGCGTGTTTTAGGTTCATTGGGGTTTGGGGGATCTCATAGGATCCGAGATCCTCAGCCCAGCTCCTCCTGCCTGTGATCTGGGCTGATATGTCATGTCAAAAAAAAAAAAAAAAAGGAAAAAACACAACAACAACAACTCTAGTAACATGAAATCAATGACCTGGCAGTTACACTCTAATTAGCACCTCCTGCGAAGCAGCCCAAAGCCAGCCCAGGAACATCACACTCAGGCACAGGCACACGCACCCCGGGGCGGGAGGCAGGCGCTCCCCGCCGCGGGAAGCAGCGCCGCTCCCCCGGCTTTCAGCCCTGCTCCCCTCTCCCACCCGCGGCCGCATCTCCCCCACTCGCGGGGCGGAGAAGAGCGGGGGGCGGCTCGGCTCTGCCCGGCTAATGGGGGAGCAGCCCCTGGCGTCGTTCGCGTTTGCCAGAGCTGTTTTTCTCTCGCTCTGAAAGGAGCGGACAACACTGGCCATCCATCAGGCGGGCAAGAATTTGGTGCTTCTGGTTGACTCCGAGACGGGTAATTCCGGGAGAAAAGCAAGCTGGATAAATGACTCGATAGTTTAAACTAGTGTGGAGGGTGCAAAGCGCCTCAAAGAGCGATGTGGGTTTATAAACAGCATCATCTGGCAAAGGGGTAAAGGACTGTGCAGAGCTCGCAGCTTTTCTAAAGCATCACGGTGATATTTTATACATGCACAAGAGGGGAGAGCGAGAGAGATGCATATGATATATGTGTATAAACACAGGCTGTGCAGCACACAGGAGCGTTCCCTTTCAAATCTCTGCACAGGTTCATCTCCCCACATATCAAATGCTCCCTAGCTGTCTCCAAAAGAAATGGTTATATGCAATAAAATATAGATAAATTAAAGTCTCTTCATTTTGATATAGAGATTCGGGTTTGTATTATACATTTCGTATATATTGCTGCGTATTCCTCTCCACAGACGAATCTATTTCGGGTGTATGCTCGTAGTGGTGAATGTAACATATATAGTTATAGTTATGCAGGGAATCTCAGAATTGGTAATACGTCTAGCAAATAGAGAACTCGTTAGATATATAGTTGCATAAAGGATCATGTACAGTTACATTAAGTCCCATTAAGAGAGTGAATGTGGGTCTCCGCCGTTTCGCACACGAAATGACAATTACAAGTTCCCGGCTGCAGAGCGGGAGGGAACCGAAGAGCTGGGGGGGGTCCAGTCCCCCCCCGCTGCCCACCACCACCCTCCCATTGGGGAGCGAGGGTAGGGACCCCGGGGTGGAGGAAAGGCATTTAGTCAGGGCAATTAGAGGGCAGGTACAGCTTCAAAAATGGATTTATTAAGGGGGAAAAGAGTTGAAATTATTGTGCAAAAAAAAAAAAATGCACATAAACGAGTCTAACAAAGTAGCGAAGCAGAAGCAGCTTGGCGTGTAAGGTATCACACTGGAACTGCTTCTACTTCAGACCTCAGGATTAATCAAAGAAATCGGTGCGGCTGATGAGGAGTTATTCAGCAGCTGAGCTCTGGAAAACTGCATCCCTGCTTTTTTTATACATTTTATTATTTTCAATTGGGTTGAAAAATTAGGAGTGTTTAGAGAAAAGAAATACACATTTCTTCTTCCAGCGGGCTGGAAAGCTTTGATTTTATTTCCTCCCCCCCTCTTCTTATCTTTCCTTTCAATTTTTCCTTCTTCCCAAGTTTGCAGAGGGGGCCGCAGGGAAGGGGATGCCTTTGAGAAAGTCAGAACTGAAGCGCTTTTCAGGAGGGGACTGTCCTCCTCCGCCCCACCCCAGTACTGTGGCTCCTGCCTCCATCGACGAGCCCAGCCCTGGAGCCGCCAGGCAGGGAAACGGGATAGACCTGGGCTCTCCCAGACAGTTTTCGTTTATTCTGCCCTTAAACCTCTCCCTGGCAGGACTCGGCAAATGTGTACGTGTGCCCCTTTCCCATGGGCATTCCTCGATAACAAAACTTTCTTAGGAAACTTGTGGGAAGACCTAACTCTTGGCAATCAGCTGCCGGACTTGTCCCTTGCCGTCACCCTTCCACAACACTTTCCACTTCCAAAACCAGCTTTCCAGGCTGCCCATCTCCCCCTCTGTTATTTTTAACTGCAAATCTTTAATGCTGTTGAGCCAGAATCTGCTTCCGTTGGCCAGCTTGGAGGCAAAGCTGACCAGCTGAGGGGATACTGGGGAGGGAAAGTTACTGACACGGGTGGGACAAGACAGGGACAGCCGCGGCCCTCTGCACCCACCCGCTGGAGTGACAGGACTGTGTCCTGCTCGGGAGATAATGCCCCGATCACATCTCTCCCCCGACGGCCGGCAGTGGACGACGGTGTGGGGAAGAAAGCAGGGAAAAGGAGTCTCAGGCCAATTCATCAGTTATTAAAGGACTCTTCCTGGACCTACAGACCTCAGGGGCATTCCTCATCTCAACTCCAAATAGGAGAGAAAAAAAAAATGTAGTCAGCTATCTTTAATCATTGACTCGAGGGCACATTTCACATCATCTCTCAAATCTGCATTTTTTATGAAGTGGCCAAAACGTGTGCTGTGTGCCTAATTTTCTCTCCCTTATAGGCGTTAAGGAGAGTAATGAGAAATCGGCTGGAAATTAACTTGCTTCTGCCCCTGCAGCCTTCTCCCCTCATGAGACTGGAACTTTTATCCCCCTCGCACACACTTTTATATCAACCGGTTCGGGGCCGGGGGCTGCCGGGGTGGCACAGGGAGAGGGGCACAGCGGCGTGCAGAGACAGACCTGCAAACTTCCCTTTTCTCCGCAGCTCCCAGACCATAACGGAGATTCTTGTCACAAGGACAATGGCTGTGTTCCCGGGATAAGGTGAAAGGCACACGAGTTACATCTCCCCCGGCTTTTACTCTTCCCGTCAATATCCCTCTCCAAAACCTGCCGGCCCCTTGAAACACTCTGAACACTCAGCGAGTCCCAGAGATCGGGTGACCGGGAAAGCACCGGGTGTAGGAGGTCATTCATTTACTAGATTTTAATATAAGGAAAAGCATTATCATTGCTGTCATTATTGTTCCTCTTATCATTATTAGTGCCTGGAGTATAGGAGTTTTCCACCGAGGTTTGAAGTTTTCCACCGACGTGGAGGCGGCGTGTGAGGACAGGCTGCCTGGGAAGGGAGAGCCACTTCGCTTCCTCACTCCTGCGCACCTTGAGGTCTCTCTTTTGTTGTTCCCGTAGCCGTTCCCCAGCTCCCGCCCGGCAAGAGCTGCGGAGCCCGGCGGCCTGGCCGCGCGGCCGGTTTTCCCCTCCCTGGCCCGGCCTGGGGACGCCGCCTCCCAGGCCAAGAGCGGTTCCTTCCCTTCCCTCGACGTGCCGGGGAACTGTTGCTCCTTCCCGCCAGGAGCCGCGGGACCCCCGGGGCAGAAGGGCCGAAGCTGCCGCGTCCGCGGGCGCGCAGGGGCGAACCTGCTGCCCGCGGCCCAGCGGGAGGCACTTGCTGTACGAGCGGCGTGCGGAGCCCAGGGTCGCTGCTCCCCCTGCTCCGAGGGGCCCGCGGTGGAAACGGGAAGTGAACCTAAAAAAGAAAAGTGCGGGGAAAATAATTCTTACAGTTCAACACAGCGCTAGGCTGAGATTTAGGAGCTCCATAAAATGCCAATGGGGAAATCGCCTCGGCGCGGGCTGCCATAAATGTTTCTGCTTTTCTGTTCTAATTCTGATGTTTACCAACTGTTTGACAGCTCTTTAAAACCTTTTTCATCTTTTCTCCTTTCTTTTCTTTTACTTGTCTTTTCATTTTCTTTTCTTTCATTTCCCCCTCATTCCCTTCTTTCTGTTCATGAACAGTAGAAAGGGTTTTTTCCTCTCATTTTCTTTTCCCCTTTTTTCATATTTTCTTTTATTTAATTAAAATTTAATTTTTATTCTGTTCATTCATCCTTTCATCTTCAAATTAGACGTCTCCTTTTTTATTCGGCCCTTTCTTCCGCTAACATTAGTAAAAATCAATGTATGTCTGTCTGTCTATTCATCCATCCTGATTTCCATCATCTCGCCTAGTTCCATCCTTCTTTTATTTTCCCTTTCTTTTTAGTACAGGGCGTGCTCTGTGTCTCCAGCCTCTAGGCTTTTTAAAGTGATTTTCCATTTTCCCCTTCCGTTCCTTCAGTTCTGGCAAAGGCAATTGGGTGTCCCCCCGCCTGCGTGCCCTTATACCTCCTCGTTCCCCACATCCCCAAGGCCTGGAGCAGCCCCTGGTCCCTGCTAACCTGGACTGTCCCCAAGCACGGGGCACCCGCTGCCGGCTCCCCTCCTCGCTATAACTTGTGTTGAACTACGCGAGGAAGGAAGAAGTGACCCCACCGACGTCACCTGAACCCCGGGAGAGCGGTCTTGGCGCCGAGCCGCACCAGCGCAGGGGCTACGGTAGCCCGAACCCCGGGAGACCTTGCCCGGTTCT